>PVJO010006246.1:0-90803 GCA_004026905.1 Hystrix cristata | reverse complement strand
CAGCTTCGTGGGCACTCCCGGTAAGGGAAAGGGGAAATGTGCTGGCTGATATCCCGGGAGGGCGGCTCCCCTCCGGCTCCGCCCCCGTACGGAAGGTGTGGACACAGCCACAGGAGCAGCGGGAACCGGGAGGGGTCCCACCTAGCCAGGCTGGGATTTGGCGGGACGTTCAGGGCCGGGGCAAGGGCGCTATCCAAAGTAGGGGTGCTCGCTCTGGAAGTTATAGTCTGGGCACACTTTCTGCACCAGTTTGTAGTCAAAGCTAAGAAAGGAGACGAAGATACAAATGACTTTGAAGGGTTTGGCACAGAGCCAGGCGGCCTGGCTCTGCGTGTGCTCGGTGAAGCACACCTGCGAAGGGTCGTACAGGCAAGGGCGGTGCTTGCGCGCGCGGTTTGTCTTCTCGTACTCCACGTGGCAGTTGAAAGCACGGGACTCTTTGGCCCCTGGCACTCCCAGCGCACCCCCGAGGGGGCCCGGCAATGCGCCCCCGAGGGGGCCTCCAAGCCCCTGGGCTGCTGCCGCAGCCGCCATCCCCAGTGGGGGCCCCAGCCCAGGAAGCACCCCCTCCAGGGCCAGGGTAGACTGCAGAGGGTGGGGGGCAGGCCCAGGCAGCCAGACGCCTCCGAACTCCACGCGCTTGGAGGGCGGTACGATACTAACACTGAGGTTGCCCAGGCTGGACGAGTTGTGGCGGAAATACACGCTGAAGGTACCATTCACATGGTCCACGATCTTCCCGGTCACCAGCAGCGAGAACTTGAGGGTATGCACCCTAAAGTAGAAGTCCCCCCAGCCGAAGATCTTTTTGGCGCGGGCCGCTTTGATGGACGGCTTCCTCTTGGTGCGCTGCGCAGGCAGCACCCCTGCCGCCCCCGCCCGGGCCAGCGCCCCAGTGTGGTTGGCCGGCCAGGCCCAGCTCCAGGCGCGGGCGGCGCCCAGGCCTTCCGCAGACCTTGCCGCCGGGAGCTGTTGGCTAGGGGCGCGCCCTCCGGCCGGGGCTGGGCGCAGTTCCAGGTACTGCGGCCTTCCAGAATCCGGTATCTGCGCACTGACGGTCTGTGTAGGAAGAAAGAGAGGGAGAGAGACACTGGAGTGGATCCTTGTAATCCTGCCTGCTACTCAGCCGGCCTCTTTCTACAGCCGCTAGGAGACTAAATGGAATGGTGCAGTCCACAGCAGGCGGTTCAGGAGTGTCCCTTGGAGTAGACCTGCGGCCCTCTGCAAATTGTTTGATCTTGGCCAAGTCACTTCAACTATCTGGATCTCAGTTTCTGCATCTGCAAAATGACCTGAGAATCCCTGTGTTACCCCAGAGGTCCAATGTGGGCACAAAAGCCAAAGCCAGGGTGGGTGTGGGCATGAGGAGACAGTGGGCTTCTGCTCCCTTCCCAGTCTGGAATGGTTCCCAATGGGGCAAGGAAGAGTTGGACTCAGCAGGAAAAGCCGTGCCCACTTCAACACCCAGCATGAAAAAAGAGGCCAAAAACTGGGGATGATAGCACACATCTGTAATTCTGTAATCCCAATGGTCAGGAGGCAGAGGCAGGAGGGTTGCTGTGTTGGAGGCCTGCCCAGGCTACATTGTGAGTTCAAGGCCAGCCAGAACTACATAGGAGATACTGTCTCAAAAAGAAAAAAGAAAAAGAGAAAAAGAAAGAAAGACAGAGAAAAGAAGAGGCCCAAACTGGCTCAGTGGGACAGGTCTGGTTAATATAGAATATAGGGAGACCTTTTTTTTTTTTTCTTCAGACAGGGTCTCGCTATGTAGTTCAGATTGACCTTGAACTCACTATGAAGCCCAAGCTGGCCTCAAACTTGCAGCACTCTTCCTGCCTCAGCTTCCGGAGTGCTGGGATTATAGGCATGCACCACCACGCCCATCTGGGAGACCCTATTTAAAAAAGAAAAAAAGAAAAGGAAAAAGAGGCTAAAGACCTTCCCACTTCTGCCATGACAAAAGGCCCTTTCCTGTCTCAGCTGTGACTGTTCTTCAGGGAGGGTGGCTGAGAACTGGTTTGAGCTAAGAAGAGTCTGTTGCTGTAGGGTGAGGCTTGGGGAATAAAAAAAGGGCACCCCTCCCCGTCCCCAGTGCTTGCGCTATGGTGGAGGCTGCCTGTTGCCTGGCCCTTCCCTGAGCTTGAAGAGGGCCAGAGGAGCCACTCTGCTGGCCCCACCACCCCACCTTCTGCGTGTCTCAGGTGGCGGCCGGCCGATCTGGGAGACAGCACCAGTGCGAGTACAAGATGGATAGAGAAGCGGGAGCGGCCGGGCCAGGCCTGGGCCATCAATTATCTGGGGTGTGTGTGTGTGGGGGGGGTGGCCAGGAGTGAAGGAGATGGGGAGAGAGCAGAAGAAGAAATATGGAGATGCCGCTCTAGCGCCAGAGTGGGAGGGAGAGGAGCGGAGCGTGTCAGAGTGTGTCAGTCAGCCTGTGCTAGCCGCCACCGCCACCGTGCTTTTCTGTGTGGCCCTGACTGCATGCCGTTTGGGGTGGGAAGCTCTGTGTGTGTCAGCCTGGGGTGGTTGTGTTTCTGTGAGCCTGAAATGGTTGTGTGTCTGTTTACCCAGAGTAACTCCTCCGTGTGCATCTGCTAGGGTATCATGTACATAAGTCAATGTTGGTGGTTGTGGTGACTTTGTGTATGTGTGTGTGTGCCTATGTACATCAGTTTGAAGAGGCTGTGTGTCTGCCTGTTTGTGGTGGCTGTATGTCCAATGAGTAAACCTGTGGTGGCTGCGTATATGTGCTGGATTGGCTGTGTATGTGTCTGTCTGTCTGTGCTGACCTGGTGAGGTTGTGTATGTCAATCTGTGGCTGTATTCCTCTCTATGGTGGTCTGAGGGTGGCTGTGTGTGATTGTCTAGTGGTTTTATTTTTCCTATTTGTGTTTCTATCATCCTCTGTCCTTGTGTCAAGTCAAGCTCTTTCTAAAGGGGTGTATGCAGTGACAGAGCAAGTGTGGTTTGTGTTCCCATGACTCTGTGTGTGTGTGTGTGTGTGTGTGTGTGTGTGTGTATCTAAACAGTGTATGAATGGTCTAAATGAGCACACTATTTTGGGTAGGTAAGGAGGACTGGCAGCATGGGTGCCCCCTCTGTTTGCACACACCCGTGTGTACATACTGCGTCCACAGGAGACAGGAACGGCAGTGCCAAGCTGCTGGGCTAGAATCTTCACTGCCTGATCCCCGTCCCTGCAGCGCTGCGATCCCAGGTTATTAATGCCGCCGACACCCGCTAGTCATACATATTTATCGCCCCCTCTTTCCTCCTCCCATCCAGCCCTCCTCCCAGTCCAGGTGAGGGGGTGGGGGCAGCAAGAGTGATTGACTCAGACAGACAAGCTTGAGCTGGCGTCTCACACCTGGAAGGGTGGGCTTGAGAGGGGATGGGGGAAGGGGTCTCAGGATAGAGAGGAAGGGAGAAGAGGCTTCCCGGGAAGAGGTGGGCTGGAGTCCGGGAGAGGGCAATGGAGGAGGGAGAGGGTGAGATTTCCACAGAGAGCCAAAGAGCAGGTTGTTGAACTCTGAACCCTAATCTCAGCTTTCTGTTTTTTTCTTCCCCCCAGGAGAACATAGCCAGCCATGGAAGTCCCTTCTTCAAGCTACCTGATGCTATGAGCCCCGACTGCACCCGAGCCACCTCCTCCCAGTAAATCCCAGGACCCCCATGTCCTGCACCCCACCTCAGAGGCAGGCACTGGGAGAGGAAATGAGATTTGGGGGGGCAGAGAGAGGTGCCAGGATGTCCCCCCACCTCTGATCTCAGACAAATTGCTGTCTCTGCCGCTGTGATCCTGGCAAATCCCTAGGCTCTGGGCACTCACACCCCCAACTCGCCACTGGGGAGAGCCAAGATAAAAGGGAAGAGTTGGGAGGGGAGTGGCCGAGCGACCTTGGTGGGGAGCTTGGACTGGAAGGGGCAAGAGAGAGAGTCTGAGAGGAAACGAGCCGAGAAATGGGAACATGGAATAAAATAAAATAAAATCCTCCCTCTGGCTTCCTTGATTGCTCGTGCTCTCTCTCCCTGTCTTGCTCTCCCTCTTTCACTGCTTTTCCATCTCTCTCTCTCTCCTTCCTGCCTTCTCATTCTCTTTCTTTCAATTTCTTCCCTCGCCGTGTCTCCCTGTCTCCAAATTCCACCTCCCAGTATTCCGCTTTTCCATTTTCTCTGTCTCTCTAACTGTGGCTTCCTCTCCTTCGGTTCTTTGGGTTGTCTGTCTCCAGCAGGGGGTGGGGGTCAAGGGGTAAGGGCACTCCTCTCCGGCCAGAGCCCTTCTCTCCTCCCTTGCGGCTGAGGGTGTTGTCCGAGGAGGGTCCCCCTTGCTCCAGAAGTGGTTTAATTAAGCTAATTGTGCGCGGTGACATTTGCAGAGGGGAGAGGCTAGCATGGCTGTCAGTGAGGGGGGTGGAGGTGTGCGGTGGCTGGGGGGGGCCCTTCCTTCAGCCGGCTCCTCCAGGCCCATGCAGGCAGGCGGGAGCTGTGCCAGGAGCGCTTTGCCCCCAAGGCAGCGGCCCACGCACCTGAGGGGAGTTGAGGCCATCTCTGGCTGCTAAATAAACTCCACTGGGGGTGGGGCCGCGGGAGGGGACTCTCGGGATGGGACAGGACTGCTGGGAATCAGAGGAGGATCAGGCTGTCAGCCCCCCAGCCGCATTGCAGGGTGCACCTCCCTTGGGCCTCTGGACTGGTCAGTGGTTCCCTCTTGCCGTGGAGGTCAGGCAAAGTGCTCAGGGTTTGGCGAGGGGAGGGGATGGCAACTTGGGGTGGGGAAGAAACAGTGCAGGCCCGGGTGGGCTACAGGAGAAAATAGTGTTCTGAGCCCCCGCACCTAAAAAAGAGGTGAGGACACCGCAGTCAGGGCACCGGTGAAGTCTGGCTGGGAACCAGGGACAGAGATGCGAGTGAGGACAGAGGTGGGTGGACAGGACAGGCTGGGCAGAGGCCTGGGACAGAGATGGAGTAGGGCTAGGGCTGGAGACCTGGCAGGCATCGTGGGCAGAGCAGAGGATGCAACAAGGATAGACGTGAGGACAGGGATGGTGAGATTAGAAATGGGCGACAGACATTGGAGAGAGACAAGGATGCAGATGAGATAGGGACCATAGGGATGGAGATGGGGTACAGAAAAAGATGGGAACCAAAATGGGGCCAGGGATGGTGAATGACGGATGGCCATTGGGGACAGGCAGAAATGAGGAGGGCCAAGGACTGAGAGAGAGTGATGGGGACACAGGATGGGGGCAGAACAGAAACGGAGGAGGAAGGATGGCTACTGAGTAGAAACAGGGATGCTGATGGACGCAGAGATTCAGGAGACAGGGATGGGGTGAACCACTGGGGACTGGAATGGGAAGGGGACCAGGAAAGTGATGAGGCGACACAGAGCTGAGGACAGGTATGGAAGACAAGCCAGAGGCAAGGCAGAAGATCAGGCTGGGCCAGGCTTTGGGAGGGGCAGGGCAGGTGTTCGCAAGATACCTCCTGCCAGAGCCCCCTACAGCCTGCGGGGCCGGGAGGTGGGGGTGGGGGTGTGCTGCCGGTGGGGTGGGCTCTGCCTTTGGGCGGGTCGCCCCCTCCCCACCAGCCCCGCCTAGCCGCCTGCTGGAGGCCTGCCGCGCAAGGCTCACCGTTATCTGAATTTTGATTTTATTTTATTTTATTTTATTTCCCTGCTTCCTAGAGCCGGCGCGGTCCCCCCGGGAACGGCCGCCCCCCGCCCCCCGCCCCGCGCCTCACTTTATTATTGCAATAAATGTGCCTATAAAGGCGCGGGCTCCGGGGCGCGGCGGGGGGGGGGGGCGCAGAGCGGGGATGTAATTTCCCGAAGCCGGAGCCGGAGGGAGAGTGGGCGGGGTGGAGGTGGAGGAGGGGCAGGCAGGGGAGAGGGGAGACTCGCCAATTTCCAGAGCTCAAGGCCGCACTCCTTGCTCCTATCCCCACCCTACAGCTTGCTCCACAGCCTACCCTGCGACTCCCTCTGTTCCTGAGCCCCAGACCCCCTCCCTCTGGACCTGGCTCTCTCTCTGTCATCCTGTCTCCCTGGCACAAGCCTATCTTGAATTACTGGGGCTCTGTCCAAAGTTCCCTATCTTCTTGACGATTATTACACCTCTGACCCCAGTGAGGACCCCTCCATTTACCTGCTGGCTTTCCAGATTACCTCACCCCTCCCCACTTACCCAGTTCATGACCCCAGTGGCCCTTTTTTACCTTGTTTCTGTCCTATTACCTCAACTCTTCTCCAGCCGCAACCCCCCCAGTCTCTAGCTCCTCATCCACCCCAACCCACGACTCTCTAAAGTCTCCTTTCCAACAGTGCCCCTCCCATCAGGGCTGGGGTTTGTTGCAGGCTCTGGCCCGAGGGAACTGTCACAGTACCCCCTCCCTGAGTCCCTGGCCCAGCTGCGGCCTCTGATTACCCCAATCCCCTCCAGCAGCTCTGGGCCCTAGCCCAGACTGTGCGTGCCTGAGTGGCCCAGCCAGAGATTAGCTGGGGGGCTAAAGGAAGGTAAGGAGGTGGGAGGCGGTGGCTGGACTCCGGGCTGTAGCTTGCCAGCTCTGAGGGACTCAGAGACTCGCTTCAGGCCTAATCCTTCCCTGAGGCAGGATAGAGCTGAAAGGTCCCACAGGGCCCTGCCCCTGCCCTCCCCCAGCTAATTAGTAATTAGTGATTAGTGATTAGTGACTATTGATCGCCTGCTGCTTCTCCCAGTAGGCAGCTGCTTTGGCAAGGGGTGGGGGAGACAGAGATAGAGAGGGAAACGAGTCGAGTCTGTATGAGGAAGGTCCTGAAGCAGCGAGGGCAGAGCCCCAGAGGCAGTGGAAACCAGGAGTTCCAGGCCCTGAGAGGAGACCAGAAGCCTAGAGCAAGGAGGAAAGTGGCAGAGAATTTCTGCAGGAAGGGCAAGCAGAGGAGGAAGGGCTGGTAACATTGATGGTTAGGGTTTCTCAAGAGTTCCTTTATGAACTCTGCTCACGAGCCTCTCCCCAAGGGTCACCACCGCCTTTTCCCCACGCCCAGTGCTGGTGTGGAGACAGCCCCCAAAGCACACACATATAAGCCACACTCAGATACATGAATGCACTCTGAGGCTCGCAACCCCATACTCACATTCAACTACACTCAAAGACACAAGCTCACAGATGCACATTTACAAATCCCAGACTTGCACACAGCCAACACATATACCCCACCATGCACACACGCCAGAGCCCCTAGGGCTTACATGTGTGCGTACGCATTATCACAAGTGTGCATAGCACACACAGGTACTGGGACACACGGACACTTCTCTACACACACTTCCTGTGCCTAGTTATATGTATTCACACACCCACACTGTGTACACACACACCACACATAAGCACAGATTCTCACATGCACACACGCTGGACTAGATGGTAGATATGATCTCCCCCGCTGACTCCAACACGGAGGCCCCACAGCTGCAGCTCTCGCACACACTTGGATAGATCCCATCGCTCATATCCTCACGCTCATTCTCCCTCAAGTCTCCACCAGATGTTTCATTCCCCTTCAGGGGGCAAAGGAAATTAAACCAGATCTGTCCGCAGGGGAGTTTATTTGATGGGGAGAAAGGAGAGGAGAGGGGAGGAGGCAGAAAAGAGAGGCAGGGTAGTGCCAGCCCTACCTCCTCCTCTTGACCTCAGGCCTTCACACATGGTGCTGCTGAGCCAGACCCTCTTCTGAGTCTTCTAAGGGTACAGCTCGGCAGCAGGTCCAAAAGACTTCAGGAATCAGTTTTCAGGGAGGGGGCTCCTCTGCACACCTTCCAGTCCCTCAAGGTCACCAGGCCAGCCTGGAAGAATCAGCAGCTCTATCGCTAGCTTCACTGGGGCAGTTCCTGCCCTGCTGGAGTTGCTGAGGACAACTGGGGTGGGCAGGCAGTGGTCTAAGTGTTGGGGGTGGAAGTACATCCCTTTTGAACTCTGTAGGGGGTGGGGGTTTGGGGGCAGGGAATGAGGGTTCAGGGGGGTCACTGGCTTGTCCTCTGACTAGTAGGTCACAGTTGGGATGCGGGAATCAGAGAAGCCAGGGCAAAAGAGGCCGACAGAGGGGATGGGGTCAAGGTCTAGGCTCCCATTGAATAAACACACGCTGGGGTACGAGCCATCTGGGGGTACAAACAGATGGCTGTACGGTGAAGCAGGCACTTGCACTCACCCATGCAAAGACAGTGTCACCACCAAGGCACGCCAGCACGCCACGCATCCCGGCCCCCAGCCCTAAACACCCAAGCCTGAGCTTCCCTGGACAGGCACGCACACAGGTGCACAATGACCCACACACTCCGTGGCAGCACATATGAGCACACTGTTTACACCAGCTGAAGCTTCCAAGTAGGTAGAGAGAACGGCAGGATGAAGTCTGGGTCCCCTTAGCCTCTGGGTCCTCCGCCCAGGAACCTCGGGGAAAGAAGCATCAGAAGAGTGGGGGGCAGGGAGGAGAGACCCGCATTCCAGATAGCAACCCCCCATCAGCGGGGCGCGAGAAGGGGGTGTGTCCGTGAGGTCGTGCAGGGGAGATGGTGTCTCCGCTGGAAATGTGATGGGAAATTGTAGCCAAGTTCAATCGTGTCCGTATGCGTCCGTGTGTGCGCGTGTGCCCGGGTCGTGTAAGCTCCGAACACAGAGCCCACCTGGCATTGTGACAAGTGCAGAGAAGAGAAATGGGAAGGCGGGGGTGGAGGGAGGACAGATAGACACCGAGGAAGGCGAGCGAGGTTGGCGCGGAAAGACCGCAAGACTGACGCCCTGCTGGCTTGTCTGTCTGTCTCACACTCCCGCTCTGTCTGGCGCGCTCGCGGGTCGCGCTTCGTCCCCTCCCCCTCCCGAAGCCCGAGCCGAGCCGAGCCTCCACCAGGCGCCCCCTCCAACCCTCAGCCAACTTGCGCTGGGAGAGCGCCGGTCCGGGAGCGGGCGGTCTGTCTGTCCGCGTCCCCCACGCGGCGCAAAGTTGGGACGCTCGGCGCGGGGGCGGGGCAGGCGCGCGGAGCCCCTCGCACTCGGGACCTTCGCGCCCGGGACCCCGCGCTCGCGCTTCAGCCCCGGTCGCCCTTACCTTCCTAAGGAGCCATGGGCCGAAGAGCAAGAGCAGGCATTCCGGGAGCAGCCGCATCTTCCCGGGCGGCCGAGCGGGACGGGCAGGGCGGGTCGCGGGGCGGCCGGACTGGGCGCGGGGCGCGGGGCGCGGGGCGCGGGCTCCGGGCGGCGCAGGCTGCGGAGCGGGCGGCGCGGCCCGCGGACTGAGCGAGCGGCGCGGAGCCGGCGCTGGGGGCGGGGCGCGGGGGGAGAAAGTTGGGTCTGACTCCGGCGGGGCGGGGCTCCGCTCGCTCCAATCCCGGCCGCGCCCCGCGCGCCCCCTCCCGCCCGGCTGGGGGCACCGAAGGTGACTTTCACCCAGACACGCCCCGGACACGCCCCTGGCCCAGGTGCGGAGCGGGCGGCGGCGGGGACCGCGCCCCCGAGAGGCCCGGTTTGTGCGCGGGGAGCATCCGGCAGGGCGCGGGGCTCGGTGGCCCAGGACGGCTGACGCTCAGGGGCCCGGCGGCGGGAGCGGGGCCGAGGTGGGTCGGGGCGGAGCGGGGCAGGGGCGTAGGTGAGGGCGGGCGGGGCCTCGGGCGGCCGCCGACGCGCGCCGCTGACGGGGATGGATGGGCGCCCCGCGGCTCATTCGGCCCGGAGATGAGAATCATTGATCACGGACGGAAACCCCATCACGTCTGTCAATAGGGCTGACAAACGGCGCCCGCCGCCCCGCCCCCGCCCCGCGGCACCTCTGCGTTCTCAGGACCCCTCGGCCGCAGGGGCCCAGCCTTCGCCTTTGCCCCTCGACCCCCGGCTGACCCTGCGCGCCCCAGTGTCCCTGCATGGGGGCTGGGCCCAAGTTCCCTCCAATGCCGCCTGCCCAGCCTCTTGGTGTAATCTCCATCCCTTCCTTCTCCCTGTCCCATCTTTCACCACCGCTCTTCTCCATTCTTGTCCCCTTCCCTGTCGGTCTCTGTCCTTGTGTCCTCCCCAATCCCCAGACCGGTCTCTTTCTCATACTCTGGCTGTTTCTCCATCAGCTCCGTCCTTCCACTAGACTCTCTTCCCTGCCCTGGGAGTCTTCAGCTGTCAGCTGTTGCTATGCACGGAGGCTGAGGCTGAGGTTGTGGTGTGACCACACCTAGACAGCGAGAGATGGGGCCAAGCAAAGAGAGACAGGTCCATGCCCCAGTCACCAGCACACGTGCCTCCCGGTGTGTCCGCAGAGGCCCTGTCACACTTCTGCAGAGTGAGCAAGCATGCAGAGCAAAATACGCTCACACCCGAAGACCAGCATGTGCAGAGAGACAGGTGCACACCTAGAGGCACACCAACACCCGCAGAAGGACACACTCAGGAGCATACAGTGTCAGAGACAGACAAATGCAAGACACAAGTAGGCCCGACCAGATACTCAGAGTCCCTTCCACCTTGCTTTGGCCAGGAGACAAATATCCACAGGGAGGGACACATACACACACATACACACGTATACACTTGCACTGGCAGTCCGAAAGACAAGCTGAGGCATATGCAAAGAAGCAGACTGACAAACATGGGATGTGACAGGCACAAAACAAGGGTCAGGGAAAGGACAGACATAGTGACACCCAGGGGCTTGGGCGCAGGCATGGCAGAGAGGAGGGAGGCAGGTAGAAGCACGATTGTCCAGGCCTAGGCCAAACAGCCCAATCAGAGTCCCGGGCCAGGTCCCAAGCACGGGGGTGCTGTGGCAGTGGTGGGGGCCGGGGGCACGCCTAAGCAGAGTGCCTGGGACAGAAGCCACTCGCCAAGGTCTTGGTCTTGGCGGGGCCTGACCCATCCCAGCACTCCTCCTTTTTCTCGGCTTAGCTCTCTTCGGTTACATATGCATGCGTGCGCACACAGGCACGCGCATGCACACACACGCACCCCTGTCTCTGGATCTTAGCCTCTGCCCTGTATTGCATGTCCAAAGCTCTCTCTCATTTGGTCTGCATCAGATCCCGTCCCTGGCTCTGCCTCAGTTTCTTTTCTGCCCTCAGGCCCATTCCTGCCTGGGCAAGAAGTCTGGGAGGGCTGTGTCCTGGTGGACCCTCTCCTGGGTGATGGAGGGAGGATCCTGACCAGAGGGGTGTGCCTCCTAAGCCGCAGATGGGGGCCCTTCTCGCTCTGCCCAGGATCTTGAGGCGACAGGCGGAGAATCAGTGGCTCCCGAGGGGCGCCAGATGCGCGGCTGGCAGAGGGAGGGGTGAGGGGGTGGGGCTGGTCGCCGCGGCGAGGAGGCTGGATTTGGGGGAGGGAGGGGAGCTGGCTGGCAGAGGGTGGAGCGGGTGTGGCAAAATAGCCCGAGGGGAGGAAGTGAGAGACAGGGCTGGGGTCCCCCGCAGGTGCATAATTAGTGTATGTTGAGGAGGGGGTTGTGCTGGGCTTCAGGATAAGCAGCAGTGTAAGAGTGCTGGCGCCACCTGGTGGCCAGATGGGGACACATGCCTCCCACTCAGCACTCAATAAGGACGCCCCCTTTTTCCAGCAGGGTTGCTGTTCTCAGCGTCCTAGGGGTCCTCAGGAACCCAGAAGGCAGGAGAGCACTTCAGAGCTGGCTTGGAGGTTGAGGTTGGAGACAGGAACTCAGGGAAAGAAGGAAGGGGAGAGTTCTTGTTTCTGGACGTGCCTAGACCCATAAGCTTCCCTAAGGAAACTGGAGGCCAGAGAGGAATATCCTGGGGAAGTTGAGCCAGCAAGCCAGAGGGAATGAATGGCAGTGCTGCCCCTCTGGGAGTCTGATAACAAATTGCCAGGCGTTTGCAGCTCATACTTGCTTTTGCGGGGAGAGCGGGGTTTTAACCCCATCTCAGTCCCGGACAGTTGAAAGCTGTGTTTCCCTTTCTAGGGAAGGGTTCTAGTAGACCTGGGATGACTTAAATGATCTCAGCCCTTTTCTGTTACCCCTGGAAGGTCTTATGATTTTTTTTGGGGGGTGCTGGGGATCGGCCTTGTGCTTGCAAGGCAAGTGCTCTACCACTTAAGCTAAGTCCCCAGCCCCTACCCCTGGAAGGTCTTAAATGGCTGGTGAGCTGGGTCTGTTGGAGGCTGGTGGGTCTGGTAAGTTGGCCTTCCCAGCTCTCCTTCACTCCAACACCCTGTCTCCTTAAATCCATGGTGCTATTCTTGCCATCTGATTAGGCTCCCTGAAGCGAGATATCAATGCAGGCAGAGAGAGCCGTAAGGGAGCATCCTGAAGGTCTGGGAGGCTTCACAAGTAAATGTATTCATTTCTTCCGGGGGATTTCTCATCGTGGGGGACGATTTGGGGCAGCAGGGGTGGTAGTATTCAATGGAAATGACAATGCAGAGAAACAGATCTCAGCTAGTGTTCTGGAGTCAGAGAAAACACGAGATCCAGAAAGGCGTAGTCATTGGCTCAAGGTCGCACAGCTAGGAGAAGCAGGTCTTTCCTGCCAAGTCCAGCACCACACCTGTCCCCTGTCACAGCAAGATGAAGAGGGAGGGTCTCGGGAGAAGGGCACGGTCGCTGACTGTCCAGCCTGCCTCCCGCCCTGAGTGGGCTCCCTCTGGTGGCGAAAGCAGGCAAGTGCAGCCCCAGCTCCCGGAGTCACATTCTCAGGCAGACACAAGCAGCTTTTTTTCTTTTTCTTTTTCTTTTTTTTACAATTTTATTTATAACAATATCTGTGTTATTTAGTTGTAAAGGAATTCAGCAAAAATTATTAAAACGTTCATGTCCCCAAAAAGGGGCTGCCCACTTGTCCTTCCTTGGTGTGCCTGACCTCCTCCTTGTCCCCAGGAGAGGGGAGGCTAGGGGACTGTTACCAAAGAAAGTCTCCAGCCCTGGGAGCCATGTGGGGATGCTGGAGAGGGGAGGGCCTGTCTGGGAGGGGTACTGCGCATGGCCATCTTAGAGGTGCCCCTAGAGCAGGGGCTGGGACTCCCCCAAAAGAACTAAAGAACTCCACTCTTTCCTTCCTACCTCAGCCAGAGTCAAATCTTCCAGGTAGGAGCATGAAAGAACTCCCCTCCCCCCACCTCCTGTTAACCCCAGTGAGGGCACAGCGGGAGCTGGGGGGTGGGGTGAGAGGGGAGAGCTTTGACAAAGTGTCTTGTATGGGTGGGAGGCTGTACTGCCAGCTGTCCCTAGGGTGCATTTCGGTGGGAAGGTAGGAGGTGGGCTCCCTCATACCTTTAAGCTGGAGGAGACCCAGAGCCCTCCCTGCCACCCCTGCCCGAAGGCAGCATGGGCCGGCCGGGGTACTGAGGAGCAGGCAGGAAGGAGGAGAATGGAAAGAGATAATACTGTGCTCGCTTGCTCACTCACATATAAAAAGTAATTCCTTCATTTTTACATTTATACATCCAGCAGGGTCAGGGAAGAGCTGGCAGGGGAGGGCTCACCCAAGGGCTTCTCTAGCAGGGGCTCTCTGGGGGAGCCAGCCAGGCAGGGCCCTATGCCAAGGGGTCCCCTAGCTCATCCTCAGGGCCCCGACCCAGGAGTTCTCGCTTCTCATCCGTGCTGGCCAGGGAGTGGCGGCTGCCGTGGCCTCCCATGTAGAGTGTGGCGTACACAGGGTTGGTGAAGTTGGTGGGCTGCAGAGCAATGGAGGTTCAGGTGCGGCTCTGGGGCTCAGCTCCATGGCCCACCTACCCGACCCCTACCTCCAAGCCAGCACCCTCAGATGCTCTGCCCACAGCCTCTGTCCTCCGGCCCACCTTGTCAGGGTCCAGGGCAAAGTCAGCATCCAGTAGGCCCCCAACATCATCAGGCTCTCCGCCTTCATACATCTTGTAGGTGGGGTTCCCAATCTCCACGTTCATGGCTCCGTTGGTCATCCGCTGGTGCTGGAAGCCCTTAGCCCTGGGGACAGGAAAGAGTCTAAGACAGTGGAGATGCGGGTTGGGGTGGGGGAGTAAGGCTGGGTGGCAAAACAGCGGCCAGAACTTTCCAGACTCCAGATGGCTCACCCTCGGACTCGCCGCTTATACCAGAATACTACTCCAGCTACCAGCAGGAGCAGCAGCAGCAAGAGTAGAGGGATCAGGATGGAGGCCATATCTGCACAGAGGAGGTGGGAAACTCAGTTAGAAGGCCTGGTGGAAGCAGGAGGCATGAAGCCCCCTCCCCGGGTCCCAGCAGCCCTGCCCACCCCACTCCTGCCACCTACGTCCAGGCTGCTGTTGGCTGACAACCTGCTCCTCACACCGGAGTCCTGTCATGTGCGGTGGGCACCTGCAGGTAGGAGGGCAGAGCTGAGTGGGTGTGACCTCCACAGCCACTGGTGCCAGAGAGACCAAACCGGGCCGCGGGCTGTGCTTGGGGGAAGCAAGGGATGACGAATGCCTGGCTGAGGCTCAGGCCCAACTCACTGGCACTCGGGCATCATCTTGCTGTTCATGGTGCAGGAACCACCATTGCTGCAGTGGCCAACGCAGGTCAGGCAGCTGGGGGCCACTCGGCCATCAGTGCAGCTGTAGGAGGGAGTTAGAGGCTGGGCTGGGACTGGTCAAGGGGAGTCTGTGATGCTAAGGAAGGGGCAGTGCAGGGCCGGGGGGTGGGGTGGTGGAACAGGCTGGGACAGTGCAGCGTCGTAGAGGTGGGGCTCCACTCACTTGCAGGTGACATCCCCAGTCTGCTTGTTGATCACGCAGGCTCCTAAGAGGCAGCGGCTGCACTTGTTCACCTCACACCGTGGTCCCTCGAAGTACACGGTGCAGCGGCATTGCCGGGAGCCATCAGCAGCCATCTGGCATGTACCAAAATTCTCGCAGTAGCCAGAGCACTGCCCTGTGGTTGGGAGCAGAGAGGAAGTGCCTCAAACCCCACTGTAAAGTGGGGGGACTCCCTGTCCTCTGGATGATCTCCATCTCCTTCTGAGTCCATTGCTGTCTCCAGGTCACAAGTTCCAAGGCACAAGGTTGTCCCTGGGTGTCCTGACCAGGCTCTGCTTTTAAGTGAATGCTTTTACATGAAGCCAGAGGTGCACCCTGTGGGGAGGTGTGCTAACATTCCTGTAGACCGCACGGGCAGGCTGGGCCTGGCTCTGCTGTAGTTGGCTTCCCTCCCCTGAGCTCACCCCAGCAGGTCTCAGCGCCCCCTCCCTCCCCTGGGGCCCAGGAGTGGCTCACTCACGGTACTGGCAGCGGTCACCCAGGAAGCCTGGCGGGCAGCGGCACTGGGGCTGGTTGCCCTGGTTGACAGTGCAGGTGCTGTTGTTGGCACAGTAGCCCGCACACACCTGCTGGGTGCATTTGGGGCCTGTGAAGCCTGTGGGGCACCGGCACGTGGGCATGCCTGGTGGGAGAGGATGTGTGAGTGGGACTGTGGCCCAAGGAGCAGCCGGCCCTAAAGTAGAGGAGCGGAGCTGGGGGAACCTAGGCAGAAGGCAGAGAGCAGAAGGACCGGCCACTGGGGTTGTGGAGCCAGGCATGGGGTGAGGCAGAGGCAAGGCGAGTGGGCAGAGGTTGGGCATTGCCCGAGGCAGTGCAGCAGCCTGGAGGCCGGCCACAAGGGGCGAGGCGCCCTTCTGGCAAGGGGCATACCGGAGGGAGAGGCAGCACAGGTGCCTCCGTTGCGACAGTGTTCCCAGCACTGGTCCAGCTCACACTTGTCGCCTGTGTAGCGGGGCTGGCAACGGCACTTGGGCTGCCGGCGTGCATTGAGGAAGCAGCTGCCACCATTGAAGCACTGAAGGTTGCAGGTTCCAGGCCGAGTCGCTGCAGGAGGGAGCCGTCAGGAGGCAAATCCGGGACAAGGGGAGAGGAGTGGGTGACCAGGGGCCCTGGGGAGGAGGGCCGGAGAGGTGAGCATACCATCTGGAGGGGGTGTCGGAGAGGGCACAGGTACACAGGTGCCATTGTCCAGCCGCTTGCCATTGGGACAGGTGCAGACAGGCCCACTGGGGCTCAGCAGGCAGAGCCACTCACACTTCTTGCGGTCACAGGGGTTGGTCACTGCAGGTAGGGAGCGTGGACTCTGAGCGGGGGCCCTTCCCTGAGCCCTGTGGACCCAGATGGCTCCCCTCCTCACCAGGGCCTGAGGCCATGGCTTGGAGACTTAGTTTCTTGGGGCTCCCTCTCCCCCACACTCTCCCCCACCTTCAGGCTGTTTGTGCTGATGGTACAGGACCACATCAGAGGCATGGCTCAGGCCCCCTGTCAGGTTGATCAGCGGACTGTGTCCGAATTTATGAATCTTGAACACACGATTATTGATGTAGGTGACACCATAGATGTAATCCTCAAAGACATCAATGCTGAAGGGATGACTTAGACCTGGGGGAGCAGGGGGAGTCAGGCTGAGTCAGGGGGCAGTTGGGACTTGGCGCCACTCTCCAGGACACCAGTCCCCATGGGTCAGTACATCCAGATGCAGTACCTCCGTCTTCCCACCTATTCCGTCTCCTGTGGCTACAACTGGCAAAAGGTCCCATCGCCCCAGGATTTCTGAGGCAATGGATAATTTCTGCTCCTCCTTCCCACCTTTGCCAAGTTCCTACTGCCACTCCTGCCACCTCCACACAACTCAATACTCATTGGTACAGCGAGTGAATGGACGGGGGGGTCATTGGGTGAGACCCCCCTGGAAAGGATTGCTGGGGGCCGGACTGGTGAAGGACGGCAGCACTGGAGCGAGGCCTCTGGGCTCAGCGGGGAGGGTGGGAGTCCTGGAGCAGGGCTGGGGCCTGAGGCTGCTGCCAGGTTCTGACCTCGTTTGCTGTCAGCAGCCACGATGGGGTCTGTGCCATTGAGCCGGATGCTGCCGATGACTGAAAGCTTGGCATCTGCCCAGTACAGCCGTTCATTGTGATAATCCACAGCCAGGCCTGGGGGAGGGCAGGGAATGCTGTGAGGGCTCAGTCTGTGCCACACCAGGCTGGGTGTAGAAACAGAACTGACTCCTTTCCAGGACAGCTCCACTTGCTCATGTGAACACTCCCGGCCGCCTAATCCCACTCCACACTCCTCCCTCCCTAGCTTTTCTGTGAATTCAGCAGCAACTGGGCTCAGTGAGCCTGCCCCTCCCACACCCCAGCTCTGCCCCACTGACCTGTGGGCCACTGAATGTTGTCCTGCACCAGGGTCTCCCGCAAGGTCCCATCCATGGCTGCCGTCTCAATCTTGGGGTGGTTCCCCCAGTCTGACCAGTACATGGTGCTGGGGAGGGAAAAAGTGTGACTGTGGGTTGGACCGGGGGACCAGAGGAGTCAAGCACAGGGACTAGAGGAGGACTGGGGAAGACAGCATCTGACGGGGGAGACAGTCTTCGGTGCTAAACCACAATGTGCTGAGCCAGAGATGTCTAAGGGGGCGGAGCCATCCCTGGAGCAGAGGGGAAACCCAGAACTTGGCTGCCACAACAGTAAAGTGGAGTCAGGTGCCTGCCACACAGGCCCAGCTGGGGTCCCAGGCAAAAGCAGAACTGGGGAGGCTAGGGCTGGGGGCAGCGTGGAAGACCTGAGGACCTGAGAAGGACCTGCCCTTGGGCTAGTCTGGGAGGGGAAGGGCAGGCTCATCCCGGGGCTGCCCACCCCCAGCCCATTTGCCCCCAGGACCCTTGCCCACCCCCTCAGTGGGTCCACCACAATAGCGTGGGGCTCGTCAATCATGCCCGAGATGAGCGTCTTGCGGTTCTCTCCCTTCATTTGTGCCACTTCGATCACATCTCGGCCTGAGTCGGTCCAGTACACGTTCCCTGCCACCCAGTCAATGGCGATGCCCCGAGGCATCTTCAGGCCTGAAATCTGCATGGGGGGTCACAGGTTCAGGGGCCTTTTGTCTTCCTGCCCATTATCCCCACCCCTGCATCTGCCAGCCCAACCCCGTGCAAATGTCCCTGGACTGACAGCCAGTCCCTCAGCTCCAAGGAGACTCAACTGGCAGTTTAGGCACCAGTCCTTACCAAAAAAAAAAAAAGCCTACGAAACAGGTATTGTTCTTGCTGTTATTTTTGGTGCTGGGATCGAACCCAACACTTCTTGCACGCAAAAACCACACGCTCTACTGCCGAGCAGGCATACCCCAGCCTGAGGTAATATTATTATCTTAATTAATTAATTCATCTATCATTTTTTGTGGTACTGGGCATTGAATCAAGGGCCTTTACTGTGAACTACATTCCTAGCCCCTCCTCCTTTTAAAAAAATTTTGAGACAGGATCTTGCTAGATTGCTAAATCACCCAGGCTGAGGTTGAACTTGTAATCCTCCTGTCTCAGCCTCAGAGTGCTGGGATTAGAGGATCAGAGGCAGGTACAGCCAGCCCAGCCGGAGATAGGTATTATCATCTCATTCTATTGATGAACAAAGTGAGGCCCAAAGAGGTTAAGTATATTGGCCAAGATTGACATGGGGTGGCCTTGATGATCAGGAATCAAGGTAGGCTTTGACGCTGAGGGCTGGTCTGCCTGCTGCCCTGAGCTGCCATGTGGCAAAGCCAAATACGGATGATTCTTACTGCTCAGTCTAGCTGTGGTTAGTGGCTCAGAACACAGTCCTGACTGCCTTTGCCTTCCAATCTCACCCTCTGCCCTCTTCCACTATCCTTTGCAAACTGCACCACACCACCTGCTCTTCTATGTAGTCTGTGACAGGCCGAGCTTACATTGAGGTGGGTGACGCCCCGGTCGATCTGTCGCCGGTGACGGTTGGAAGTGGTAGGAGGGGCAGCAGGTGGCAGGCTTCGGTAGGAGATGGTGCCTGTGTGCCAGTTGGTCCAATAGACGCGCCCAGCCTTGACGTGGACATCCATGGCATCGATGCGGACGCTCTCGTCACCCTGGAAGGCCTGCTCGTAGGCTGAGTGGGGGTGCCCAGGGAACAGGCTTCGGATTTCGTTGTCGTCAGCTATGTACAGGACCTGGTATTCAGAGCCTGGAAGCGCAAGAGATTGGATGTTGGGTGGCGGTGAAAGGCTGGGGCAGGAGGCCGGGACTAGAGGCTGTGGGGTGCTTCCCAGAGCTGGGAAGAGGGTACACCCCTGCCCAGCCTCTATCACCCTAGCAAATTCTCTCTGCTAGTTGGACCATCTGCTCTAGCCAGAAGCAGATGTGTGTGCCCTGCAGTGCCAGGCCTGAGGGATCAGCGCTAGGCTTTGAACATCCTTCTTTCCTCCCAGACCGATCTAGTGTGGCCTGCTCCTCCAGAAATCTGTCCTTGCCCCTCAGCCTTGAGGACTTCTGACTCCTCAAGGCCTCTGGCTGGCATTACCACACTCTGCTACCTACAGCCTAAGTATGTGGGGTGCGTATGCATGGCGGGGCTATGTGCATGGCATGGAGGGGTGCGGCTATGCAGGGACATGAGACTGCACTGCAGCATGTGTGTGTGTGTGTGTGTGTGTGTGTGTAAGCACCCAGGTGCATGTCTGCTATGCATGTGCACAAGTGCGTGTGTGTGTGCACAAGGCACATAGAAGGTACAGGTGCTGCCAAAGCATGTGGGGAATGGGCCTGTGGGGTACAGTGACAGTGTAAGTGTGCCAGTGTGAGTCTGAGGGTGCTCTTGTCCTGGGAGGGGTCAGACAGCAGGCATGTGTGCTGGGCAAGGCCATCCCTGCCAAGCTTCTTTAGAGAGCCAGCTCCAGGACCTGTGCCCTCCGCTCATGCCATGCTGTGCCCTGGATGCTGTGCCTTGGCCTGCGGTCCATGCCTGCGCAAGGGTGGGTGGAGGGAAACATTCTACCCAGCTGGGCCCATCTGGTGTCCTGGCGTTGCCTGGTCCCGCCCCTCCTGTCCTCATCCACCCCGAACCTTCGGCCTTGCAGGTGTTGTGCGTCTTCATGAAGTTCCGGGCGCAGCTGCAGAGATGGCCGCCCTTGGTGTTGTTGCAGAGCTGGGAGCAGGTGCCAAAGCGCAGGCACTCATTGATGTCTGGGGATTACACAGGAGGGTCATAGGCATACGGCAGCTGGTGTTTTTGCTGTCCTCCCTCCACCGGTCCCACTTTCCTACCCTGGCATCCGGGCTGCCCTGGCACGGTGTGGAAGCCCGTGCGGCAGGCACAGTAAGCAGCTTTCTCGGTTCGCACACAGCGTGCCTCATCCCCACAGATGCTGGCGTTGGTGGCGCAGCTGGTCAGCTTGGGGTCTGTGGGGGACAGAGAGTGGATTTCCTCCCCTGAGACTCTCCTTCCTCTCCAGCGCCCGCCCTGCTGCCCCTGTGGGCCTTGTCTCACCGATGCTGCAGTCCTCCTCGTCAGAGCCGTCCCCACAGTCATCGAACATGTTGCATCGCAGAGAGGAGGAGAGGCAGCGCTGGTTCCGGCATAGAAACTCCTTCTTGTCTTTGCAGTGGGCAGTCTGGGCGGTGGGGGGCTCTGGGGGAAGGTGGGAACTTCAGGTCTTGGGTACTGACCATGCCATCCCTCCTCCCACAGGGACCCACTGATACCCGTGGGCCTGAGCCTAGCTGCTTGTTAAATTTGCAGGGGGAGCTGGTTAAGCATTCAGGTCCCCGCCTCCTCCTCCAGTGCCTTCTCCAGGGGCTTCTCTCCCAAGGAAGGACTCTCAGACTCCCAGCAAAGGGTGCCCCCTCTGGGGCAAGGCCGCTCCCTAACAGCAGCTCCCACGTGGCCTACTCGCCCACTGTGCAGCACCCCGCTGCAGGCCCCGCAGCTCACCACAGTCCTCCTCATCAGTCCCGTCCCCGCAGTTGTCAGTGCCATCACACTGGCGCCCAATCCACAGGCAAACTCGGTCATTCTTGCAGCGGAAGGGCCGGTTGGGAGGACACACAAACCGGGCTGCAGTGGCCGGGAGGAGACAGAGTCGGCTAAGTCTTGGGGGGAGCAGGAGGTGGGGTAGGTCATGGGAGAGCCCAGGGATCCCTCCTCTGAGCCCTTCCCTAAATCTCACCGCACTCCTCTGGGTTCTCGTCTGAGTTGTCCCCACAGTCGTCCTCGCCATCGCACTTCCAGGCCAGCGGCTTGCACAAGGTGTTGTTACACTGGAACTCATCCAAGGGGCAGGTCCGCACTGGGCAGCAGGGGAGCAAGGGGGAAGAATGAGTGTGGGCTGCAGGCTCCCGGGGCAGGAGCTTGTCTAGATCCTTCCCTTGACAGGTAGGGTCCAAGGCCCAGAGGGTCACCAGGAAAGTGGCAGTGCATCCAGACTGAACCCAGGTCTCCTAATTTCTCACCTGGTAGGCAGGGGAGCAGAAGTGCCCCTCTGGTATTTAGGGGAGGAGAGGCCATTTTGGGGAAATGTCCAGAGGCGTTCAAGGGCATTCTGATAGATGTGGCGGGCACGCAGGAGAACCAGTGGGGTGGGGATGTAGGTTTGGCCCAGTCCTCAGGCTACCAGGGCAGACAGCCAGGATGTCTGCCCTCACATTTGGCCTTGCTGCAAGTGCCAACCTTCTCTCCTGGTAGGTTTCACACTGCCTCTCCGGCCGCAGAGCCCAGGCAGGTCTGCCAGGGACAGGCACTGGCTCGCTGTCCCAGGGAAGGAAAGTAAGCAAGATGTGGCCTCTCAGGGCAGCCAATTGGTGGGAACTTGAGGCGAGGCCCACACAGACACAGCACAAAGGCTTCTGCTGGATTTTGGCCTGACTGATCCTGACCAGGTGCCATGGGGCAAGGTGAAACCTGCACAGAAATGGATCTAACAGCCCTGATTCTTGTTTTTACTGTGCTGTCCCCAACACCGAGGACCAGGCCTGGCACATGGTAAATGCCCGATAAATATCTGTTGCATGGAAAATGAATGCAGGAAAGAAAGAAGGAAAGAATTACGGAGCCACATGATGGGATGGTGGACAGTAGGAGTGCTGGGGAAGCCAGGCCGGAGGCACTCACCACCAGTACCACAGGCCTCCTCATCACTGCCGTCCATGCAGTCGGCATCTGCGTCACAGCGCCAGCGCAGGGGGATGCAGTGACCACTCTTGCACTGGAACTGGTCCATGTCACAGCGGGGAGTGCAGTCTTTCTGTGGGCATGGAGTTGGCAACCTGGTCAGCTCTGGCAGCCTGGGCCCTCACTTCTCTGAGGTCATCCTCTTTCTTCCTGGTCTCCCACCCACCTCGTCTGAGCCATCCGCACAGTCGTGGTCCCCATCGCACTTCCAGCGCCCGGCGATGCAGCGGCCATTGGCACAGGAAAATTCACTCTCGGAGCAGGGTCGAGGGGCTGGGGAGGGACAGGGGAGAGACAAGCCCCAGCAGGGTGGGCACGGGGACTCAGCCCTTCGGCATCTCCAGCCCTTGGAAGTGACACTGTGAGCCCAAGGCCCTGAAGGCCACGACTGACTGGCATAATGACCAAGATGCTCAGTCAATCCTGGGAGCCACCTGGCTGCCCTCACAGGACTGGCAGGGCAAGGGGTACTCACGTTTACCCCACTGGGGACAGACACACGAGAGAGGGCACAGGTCCCTGGTCCTGCCCTCAGGGCACATGGTGTAGGAGGATGGGAGAGGAGAGAGGGAGAAGACCACTAAGACAAGCATTGGGTCTGGGAAGAGGCCAGTGAGGGACGATGGGCAGAGGCATGGCAGGGGGCGGGTGGGCTCTGGGGTGGACGCAGGGATGTGGCGGGAGCAGGGGCACATCAGAGACACCTACCTCTGCAACCCCAAGAGGACAGTGTGAAAATGGAGAGAAACATGAGATGAGGTGAAATGGCACAAACTCAGTACACGACATGGAGTGGGGTGGGGTGAGGCGGGAGGGCTCCTGACCCCTGCCCTGGGAAGTGGCCCCTGCTCCAGCCCAGCCTCGTGGCAGGAGGGGCAGAGGTGCCCAGGAGGGAGTGTGGAGGCCGGGGAAGGCGTGTAGAGGGCCAGGTGGGGCGAGGGACATACTGCAGCTCTCCTCGTCGGAGTTGTCCCCACAGTCATTGTCATAGTCACACTGCCAGCGGCCGGGCACGCAGCGGTTGTTCTTGCAGCGGAACTGGTATGGCTCACAGGTGCGCTCGTCTAGGGAGGCGAGATGGGGGTAGATGTGGGGGTCTTGGGCAGGCCTGATCAGGACAGCGGAGTGGAGGGGGTACGGGGCAGGCCGAGGACACTCAGCTTCGTGGAGCCCAGCCTGCCATGTGCAGACTGGGAGGTGTGGGGCAGGACACAGGAGTGCGTGTATAGTGCAGCCACTTCAGGGAGGAGATGAACAACTCCCCCAGTATGGGCAGAGAAGATGCCACACTGGCATGGCTGAGGGTGGGGACAGGGGAATTAGGAGGTGGAGGGCACAGGGTGGAGGACACAGGAAGCCCAGCCAGAAGGCCCCCTAGACCTTCACCAGCCAGTGGACATAGAGCCACCCCCACCCTGCGGGCTGCCTCCCTCCCCAAGTGGGGGCTGCACTCACCACACTCTTCCTTGGGCTCATCTGAGCCGTCCCCGCAATCGTCCTCTCCATCGCACTTCCAGCGAGCTGGGATGCAGCGGCCCGAGTCCTTGCAGCGGAACTCGTCCACTCCGCAGGTCATCTGGGCTGCAGAGGTGTGAGCACGGGACAGACTGAGGCCCTTTCTAGGAGCGGGCCTCAGGGGTTCCCCTGGGGGCTGGTGGCAGCAGCAGACACTGTGGGGAGGGAGGACTCCCCAGGCACGCTAGGCAACTCACTGCAGTTAGCTGGTTCGTCACTGCCGTCCACGCAGTCGTTGTCCCTGTCGCAGACCCAGACGCGGGGGATACAGCGCTTGGTGATGGAGCACTGGAACTGGTTGGGGGCGCAGGTCACCTCGGCTGCAGGGTGAGCGAGAAAACGAGGACCCTTCTCTTAAGCCTCGTCCAGCTTAAGGTAACTGTCTTCCCCTTCCTCCGAGCCCTGCCTGCTCTGACTAGCAATTTCCTAGTGGGAAGGAATGATTTTTCTCCAATTTGGTGCATTTTGTTTCCTAGACCTGCAGTATCTCCAGGCCAAGCGTGATGCTTTTTATAAGCAAACCAGGTTGCACCCGATGTGATTTATGTAACTCAGGCTAGGAACCCGAGTGCCTCTCAAAGGGGTGGTGCACAGTGCATGTCCACCCCGGGTCCACGCCACTCCCCACCATCCCGGCCCCCTAGTGCGGCCTTGGGCACTCACGGCAGTCCCTCTCGTCTTCGCCGTCTCCACAGTTGTCCTGCCCGTTGCAGCGGAAGATGCCGGGAATGCAGCGGTTGGTATTGGTGCACTTGAACTGACTGGGCAGGCAGACGTGGATGTCTGTGGGAGAGCAGGGGCCGGTCACTGATGGCCGATTGAGGGCTCGGGGCCGGGGAGGGGCCCCATTCCCTCCGTGTAGGGGTGTGGGCTGGGCGCTTCAGCGGAATCCAGCCTGGAGAGAAAGCGCTGCTGGCTGGTGCTTCCTTGCTCTCCAAACCCTCAAGCTGTGGGAAAGTCCTGAGCCGTCCCTCACCACAATTGGCCTCGTCACTGTTGTCCTGGCAGTCATTGTCCCCATCGCAGATGAAGGCAGGGTTCGTACAGATGCCCGTCGAGCACTGGAACTGTCCTGGGCGGCACTTGAACTCGGCTGCAGGGAAGAGGAGCCCCAGCGTCAGAATAGCAGGGGCCAGTGTGGCCACAACCTGTCCCCAGCACCTCAGCCTCCGCTCTCTGGCAGCCACCTTCACCCTGGGCACTCACGACAGTCTGCAGGCTCATCCGAGTGGTCCCCACAGTCGTCCTCAGTGTCACACTTCCACCAGAAGGGGATGCACTTGTCGTTCTTGCACACAAACTGGAGGGCGGGGGGGGGCGGCAAGAGGGGTTGGTGGGGTATGGAGAACTCAGAAGCTTTTCTTTCAAGAGGCTGGGATATTTTCAAGGGGTGGCAGGGTCAGGGTGTTTGGGGGAGGCAGAGCTGGGCAGGAGGTGGGATACGATGTGTGCAGGCAAGGAGCGTCCATGTGCGGCAGAGGTTATAGAGGTCAGGACTGGGGGGACTGGTAAGGAACAGTAACGGTTAGTGGTGGGGGCGTCTGTGTGTGGTGATGAGTATGAAAATATTGCCGTGGGGAGACAAGAGGTAGGCAAGAAATGTCGGGGTGTTAGTGTGAGACAACCAAATGGGTGAGGATATTGGGGTCCAAGGAGGACTGCGGGTACTGGTGGAGGGGTCAAGGGAAAGGAGACCTACTGGAGAGCCTCACCTGACTTGCAGTACAGTTGGATACACAGGTGCGCCCATCACCGCCCAAGTAGAAATTGGTAGGGCAGGCACATTTGTGACCTCCGCCAGGGGACAGCAGGCACAGGTTGCTGCAGCCACCATTGTTGACCTTGCAGGGGTGATTGGGCACTGCCAAAAAAAAAAAAAACAGGTTAAGGGGCAGCCAACAGGGCCTAGCTTCTGACTCCCTGAGCTGCTGGCCTCTGGCAGTGATGGCAGCACTTGCTTGGAATAGCTGCTTGCTGTCAAAGGCTACCAGGCCCAGTCTATCCTGCGCAAAGGCAGGGTGGACCTAAATCCTGTCTCTGTAGGAGGGAGCTGAAGCCTGAGTGAGGGGACCCTCTCAAGGGCCCAAGATCAGGCCAGACCTAAGCTCACACCTTTTGTGCCCACCCTTAACCCCTTTGTCTGCCTTCGGGTCCCACCTCTGTGCTCTGCACACAGACTCACCCATCTCTCGACTCTGACTGGCACTGGGGCTCTGTTGCCATGGGACTCCAGGGAGGCACCGGGCAGTTCTGAAGCTCTGGCGAACCCAACTGTACCCTGTCTGCACCTTCCAGAATCTCCCAGTGCATCTTAACCCCCACCGGATCCCTATACCACCCTGGGGCCCCTTGTGCTACTCCTGCCTCTTGCTTGCTTACCATCCGGCTGGCGCAGGGCATGGAAGACATGCAGGTCCATAGGTCGGTGCAGGGTGCTGATGAGAAGTGTCTTGTTGGTGCCTGTGGTCTTGTGGGCTCGGTTGATGGACTTTGTCTCCCAGTCGGTCCAGTAGACATAGTCCTCAAACAAGGTCAGTGCAAAGATGTGTGGGATGTCTTGGCTCAGCACTGTAGGGTGGGGGACAGGCACAGCGGTGCTTGGTGCCTTGCCCACCTGACTGCCTTAACCCCCACCACAACCCTACAAGGTGCGTATGAGCTCCTGTTCCAGATGATTCTGTGGCTTCCCAAAGCCACAGAGTTGATGAGTGGCAAACTGTCCAACAGCTCTATAGCAGTCAATGGTTCGATTCAGAAGGAGGGCGCACTGCAGCTCCCAGCCCCAGGCCTCCATCCCCGCCTCCCTTGGGGCCGCTGTCCTAAGCTACACATGGGAATGGCCTCTCCTTCTTCTTTTCCAGGGACGTGGATGGTGGCCTCATGCCTGGGCCAGTCCAGAGGAAGCACTCGGGTACTCTAAACCCCCACACCCCCATGGGTGTTGTCCGTATACGATACCCTCTGGCTTTTATGCCCACTTTTGCCCCCTAAACCTGGTCCCCTGTCACTGCAGATCTGCATTCCCCAGGCCTGCTATGCTTGGTAGTATGAGAGGCACACTAACCAACATGGCGATTGGAGCCGTCCAGGCTGGCAAACTCAATGTAGTCCTCACGGGCATCGGCCCAGTAGATGCGCTCAGTGACATAGTCCAAAGTCAGACCATTGGGCCACGTGATCTTGGTATCTACAATGACGCTGCGGCTGGATCCATCCATGCCAATCCGGCCGATCAGTGAGTGGTCACCCCAGTCTGTCCAGTATAAGTACCTGGCAGGTGGGTGGGCAGTGAGCCTGAGAGGCCCAGTGACTGGTCCCACCAGGAACACACAGGGAGGCTGGGCAGTGATGGCTGAAGGTACCAGCTGCTTTCAGGGGCTCCCCCAACCCTCCTTGTCCACATACCCATTCTGCACATCCACCACAAGAGCCCTGGGCTCACGGAGGCCAGAGCTGACCAGCACTGTCCGGTAGGCCCCATTGAGTTTAGACACTTCAATGGTGTCCCGGCCTTTGTCGCACCAGTACAGGTTGCCACCCACCCAGTCCACAGCCAGCCCATCTGGGTTGCTGAGGCCTGTCCGATGCAGCACCTGCAGGCAGGGGCAAGGAGGGAGGAGCCTGGGGTGAGCTGGGTAGGACCCTTAGCCTCTCTGAGGTCCAGCCTCCCCCTACCCTGGTAAGATGGTCAGAACATCCTCTTCTGGCCTCTTTGGGAGATGGATGTTGTAAAACACCAACCCCAGGCCTGACGCTGAAAGGTGTCAGCAAGGGCCCCAGGAAAGGGGTCTCTAGATGAGCAAGACCGCACCCAAGTCCCACAGTGCCTGGAGCACAGGTAGAAGGAAGGTCAGACATAAGAGGGACTTCCTAGCTGGGTGTGGTGGCACACTCCTGTAATCCCAGCACTCGGGGGGCTGAGGCAGGAGGATAGCTGCAAGTTTGAGGCCAGCCTGGGATACATAGTGAGTTCAAAGCCAGCCTGCTGCATAGGCAAATCCTGTCTCAAAAAAAAAAAAAAAAAAAAAAAAAGAGGGACTTCCTGATAAGTAGGGAGGCTTGGGGAGTGCAGCTAGGGGAAGCGTGAGAAGACCCTACCGGACCTCACACTCTGGGTTTGGAAGAGAGAAAAACTAGAATGAGCAGAATCATGCAGTAGTGCAGTGGGGAGGGGAGAGGGAAATAACTTTGGTAGCTAGGAGTGGAAAAAGGAGATGACTCTAAAACAAGGAGCCATTTGTGGGGGAATCCAAGGTTTGCAGGTTCGAGGTCCCCACCGTGTCAGCAGAGAAGGGGCTGCTCTGTGCCTCACCTGCACATTGCTCCCATTCAGGTGCATCCTTCGGATCATGCTGCCCTGGGTCGTCACATCCGTCCAGTAAATCATCTGTTCTCGGTAGTCAAAGTCCAAAGCGACAGCGTTGTTCAGGCCCTGGATTTAAGGAGTTGGGGGAGTAGAAGGAAAAAGCTGTAGCATCAGGGACACTTTTGTGCAGGAGAAGGGATGACTGTGGAGTCAGGAGATGGCTGGCTGCAGTGGGGATGACCGTGGGCCCATGTGGGAGACATACCAGGCCCAAGCAGTCTGGCAGGGGTGAGTGGGCCTGGGTTTCTGTACCTGCTTAAGCAGTGTGTAATTGGAGCCATCTAGGTTGAGCTTGCGCAGGTAGTACCGGTTGGCGAAGATGAGAAATGGCTCCTCATCTGGAAGTAGGGGATTTGGGTTGAGCTTCTGGCTGGGGTACATTCTAGCAGCCCTGGTCTCCCAGTGGGTCTTAAACTCTGCCGTCCCAGCCCTCCCTCCACAGTCTCCAGCTCCCTGGGCCATCTTATGCCCTCCAAGTGCCCATCTCACCAGTCACAGCTTTGCAGCTGTGGGGGTCCCCACCGCGGGGAGCATAGCCCTCCACACACAGACACTTGTAGCTGCCGTGGGTGTTGATGCAGCGCTGACTGCAGGGGAAGGTGGTGCTGCACTCATCCACATCGGCGCACGTCCGGCCATCGTCCTTCAGCCGGAAGCCAGGGCGACAGCGGCACTGCAAGCACAGGAAGACTTGGGCTGGGGATGCAGCAGGGGTCTGGGCCTTCCCCACTGGGGAGGTAGGATCAGAGGCCCTCCTGACCTTGGTTTGCCATGGACAGGAGGCAACACACAGGTACTGAGCCCACCCAGCCAGCAATGCGGCCTTCACGCCCACAAGAACCACGTGTCGAGAGGCATTTCCGTACCCAGAGACGAATGCCCTAGCTTCCCCACAGGTGCCCTGTGAGCAGGCCAGGGCTGGGCATGCTCTCTCCTGGAAGCACTTTCTTCCCTCGGCTGTCCTCCCACCTCAGAAGCTGCTGCTCAAGCCCCTGTGCTGCTTCCCTAAACCTCCACGCCCCTCAGGGCCGGGGCCACTCGGCATGCTCCGCCTTGGACCTCCTCTTTGCTACCTATACTCACTTCCCTGGGGATTGGATCAAGGCTCGTGGATTTAGACAGCATCTTTAGGATGACGACTCTCCCGCTGGGCTAGGCCACCGCCTTGAACTCCAGACCTGCATATCTGTTATCTACCTGACACCCTCACTCCCTTCTCTCACAGGCCTTATCTCATCTGTCAGCAGATAATCCTGCTGGCTTTGCCTTCCAGATAGATGCAGAACCAGCAGGAACTTCTGTCTGTTCACTGCTGTGGGCCCAGAGCCCTGGTAGCGTAGGTGCTCGGGAAACACTGGATAAACGAGTGAGTGGATGGACGGAGGTGCGGAGCAAGGAGTGCTAGCTCTGTCTGGGGTGTGGGAACCCCCACCCAGGGGCTGGGCACACCTTGAAGCCGATCTTGAGGTCCTCACAGTCCTGGCTGCAGCCACTGAGCTTGCGGCTGAGACACTCGTTGACGTGGCAGCCACGCTCGTCGGAGCCGTCGCCGCAGTCATCCTGGCCATTGCAGAGCAGCGCCTCGGCCACACAGCGCCCGCTGCCGCACAGGAACTGCGAGGAGGCGTTGCACTTGTGCTCTGTGGAGGGCGGGTGTGGCTGGTCAGCAGGCTGCAGGCAGACGGGGAAAGGGGGCAGTGGGCGGCCACGCGTCGGGCCTACCTGGGCTGGTGCAGTGCGGGTTCCTGGGTGCCTCATCGCTCTGGTCATGGCAATCGTTCTCGCCGTCACACTCCCACTGGCGAGAGCTCAGACAGCGCCCGTTGGCGCAGCGGAACTCACTAGGGCCGCAGGTCGGGTACTCTGGGGGAGGGAGGTGCAGTGAGGTTGGGGCACGGCGCCCGGGCGCTGTTGAGGCCGCTGCCACCTCCCACCTTGGCCCGGGACTCACCACACTCAGGGGACTCGTCAGAGCCGTCTGCACAGTCACGATCGTGGTCACACACGAAGTGCTTGGGGATGCACTGGCGGTTCTGGCACATGAACTCACGGTCGTCGCAGGTGCTGTTGTACACTGCAGACAGGTGGAGGTGCCTCAGCCCTGCCCCACCAGCTGCCGAGTGTCCCTTACCTGGCCCTGCCGCGGTCCGAGGGGTAGAACGGGCGGAGCGTAAGAGGGCAGTCTGGGTAACTGAGCTGGAGCTATGACTCTGCTCCTAACTGTGCACTCCCCACTGAAGCACTTCCTCTCCTTGACCTCCGTTTCCCCATTCGCAAAGTGAGCCTGTGGCCATTTGCTGACGTTCTACCCTGTGCCTTATAACGCCTGCCACTTACAGCAGCCAGCCGCGATGCTCTCGTCCGTGCCATCGGCACAGTCCTTGTCACCATCACACAGCCAGCGCTCGGGGACGCACATGTGGGTGCCAGGGCAGGAGAAAGAGGAGGGGCCACACGTCTTGCCTTCTGTGGGGGGCAGGGAGCCACTGAGAGACGTGGGGGAGGCAGAGAGGGCCAGGCAGCCCGGCGACACATCCCACTGTGATGGGTCCCTCTGTCAGGGCGTGTGAGGGCGGGGTACGCAGGCCCGCTGGGTACCTCCCCCAGCCTGATCCTGGCCACTCCTCACCACAGTGAGCTGCCTCGTCGGAGCCGTCCCCGCAGTCATCACTGCCATCGCACAGCCACTGCTTGGAAATGCAGCGATGGTTCTGGCACTCAAACTGGGCCTCTGAGCAGAACTTGTCTGGGGCAGTTGGAAGATGTAGTTAGACGTGGGAGTGGGTGGCAGCATGGCACTCAGAGGGGCAGGCAGATGCCATGCAAGGACAGGAGAGAAGCCCACAGTGCCCCTCAGTGAGAGGTCAACAGGAGCTGGCAAAATGGCCTGCTTCTGAGCCTGAGGTTGTAGGGCGTTTGGCAAGGTAGAAACCCTTCTCCAAGGAGGGCATTTCCTGGGAGGACTCAGAGGTGGGCCAGGGGCTTAGCGCTATAGCAGGGCCTGGGCCACAGGTGCTCCGGGTCCAGCTCAGTCAGCAGGGTACTGTGGTCACTCACTGCAGTGGGTCTCGTCCTCGCCGTGCTCACAGTCGTCCTCCTTGTCACACGTCCAGCTCATGGGGATGCACCGGCCACTGGGGCAAGCAAAGTAATTGAGGGGGCACCTGGGGCGCTTCACACCTGGAGGGTGAGGGAGGTGTGAGGCCTCTGCTAGCCCTGGGGCCACTGCCCACCACGCAGAGGCCGCTGGCTGACCTGGGCAGTCGCGCTCATCGCTGTAGTCTCCGCAGTCATTGGCACCATCACACACCCAGCTGGCCGCATAGCAGAGGGAGGTCCGCTCGCAGGGCTGGAAGAGCACACCCTTCACGCCCAGGCGGAAGTAGCTACTACAGTCGGTGGCACCTAGGTGAAGGGAGGGTTTAGGGGTGACACCCAGTTCCCTCTAGAGCACCCTCCCAGGGCATGTGCTAGCCCCATGTGTGCGGCAGAAAGCTGAAGAGTGTCCTCGACTGAGGGGCTGTCTACCGCCCCTCCCTGAATCCCGGGGGAGTCCAGGAGCCGGAGGGGGAACAGGAACAGAGCCTGGGGGGTTGGAGGCTACCATGCAGGGCAGAGGGAGGGCCAAGGGGCACAGGAGCAGGTGCAGAAGGCCCCGAGACAGGAGGGCAGGCAAGAGTACCGGTCTGAGGCAAGGAGGCACGAGGTGTTACTCACTGCAGTTCATCTCGTCCGAGGCATCTTCACAGTCCACAAACTGGTTGCAGCGGCTGGAGTTCCCAATGCAGGTCCCATCCCGGCAGCGAAACTCGCCTGCACCACATGCTGTTTCTAGAACAGCACCCCCCAGGACCATCAGGCCACAGGTCTCCCTATGGGGGCCAGGAGGGCCCAGGACAGAGCCCCTGGCCCAAATCACCTGCCTTGCCCATCTTTGGAGTACCCTAAACCAGACACGTTGGGGACTAAGGACAAAAGGTCAACCAGGTTGAGGGTGGGTGGAGGCTCAGGTTCAAATAGGGGTGAGGTCTGAGGCCTGGTGCGCGTGCCCAAGCATCCCACTCACTGTTGCAGGGAATCTCGTCAGAGCCGTCCCCGCAGTCATCGGCCCCGTTGCACCACAGCATGTTGGACACACAGCGTCCGTTGTTGCACTGGCGGAAAGTTTTCTTGCAGCGGCGTGAGTCTGCAGGAGGGGAAGTAGTCACTGCAGGTGCAGCAAAGGAGCTGCCCCTGGTGACCGGCATGCCTGTGTTCAGGCCCCTGTGATGAGCCTGCCTCAGGACAATGGTGGTTCTACCCTTCATGAGCTCCTAGACCTTCTCAAGCATGGGGCTGGGTCATGCAGGGCCAGGGGCCTGGGCAAGAGGGGCTGGAGTGGGATCCTTACTGCAATAAGACAGCTTCTCATCAGACTTGTCCTTGCAGTGGGAGACACCGTCACATGTCAGGCCGAAGTTGATGCACTCACCATTGGCACACTCAAACTCATCTTGTGCTCGGCAAGAGGAATTCAGTGCTAGGGAGGAAGGCAAGGGGGTGTCATGATCCAGGGCCCTGGCCCAAATTCCCGTTCCTCTCTTCAGCAACTGGGGCCACTGTCAGCCTTTCGAGGGCTAAAGGCTTTGTGTTCTGGGCTGGAGAGTCTGGGAGCGGGCTCTCCTGCTCATGTTCGGGTTCCTCAGCAGCCCCTCCTTTCCCCTCACCTCGGCAGGTGAGGTCCTCCTGCAGGATTCGGCCCCCTCGGCAGGAGCAGTTGACATGGCCTTGGTGAGTGAGCAGGCACAGGTCCTGGCAGCCCCCGTTGTTGATGCGGCAAGGAGAGAGTTCGCCTGGGCAGGGACAGGGTAACCACAGGCTGAAGAGTTCCCTGCTTTGCACATAACCGGGGAGCCCCCACCCCACTCCCCTGAGCCTCTGCGTGGTCACACCAGGCACACTGGTTCACTGCAGCAGGGATGGCTGCCTTGGGTGGGCTGGGAATGGGGTGTTGGGGGTGGTGAGGCTGAGGATGTCTGTGTTCCTAAGTGGGGTGCTGTGGGCTTTGAAATGCATCTCAGGGAGATCCCAGTGCAAGGAGGTTTTTATTTCTTCTTCTTTTTTTTTTCTTTTGAGACAGGGTCTCACCAAGTCATTAAGTTGCCCAGCTTGGGCTCAAACTTGCGATGCTCCTCAGCCTCCCAGAGTGCTGGGAGCTGGCACGTGCAACCTGCAAGGAGTCTTCAAGATCATGTGTGCAGTGGTGGCCTCAGGGCCTGCATGTATGAGGAGCAGGTGAGAGGCTTGGGAAAGCTGTGGATCTGTGGGGGACAGTGGGAGGGCAGCAGCCTTGGTCAGCCCAGCCCAGTATGGGCTTGTGCACGTACAGGCTGAAGGTGAGTACAGGCAGCGCCCGGCATGCCTGTGTGACCACTTCTGGGATGTACGGCGACTCTTGGTGGGAGGAATGACCAGGGCATGTGGGCGGGGGCAGTCCCAGGATGTGGACAAACTCTGGGAGCACAGGTAATATGAATGTGGGTGTGTGCACATGCTTCGGATGAGGTGGGCCCTGACGAGTGCCAAGTTCCTGTATGTGCACACACAGACGTCTTGGGGGCTGGAGGATTATTAGGTATTTTGAAGTTTCTTGGGGGAAAGATATGTAAGGTGTGTGCCTGTATGGTGGAGGCCCAGAGAACACGGCCAGGCCAGTGTGTGTGTGTATGTGTGCACACTTGCATGTGCAGCACAGTGAGGAGGACAACAAGGCTGGTGGCAGTGGCCCCACTCACAGCTGTTGGTGTCATTGGCCACGGCGATGATGCCCATGGGCTGCTGGGGGATGTCCACACGCAGCAGCTTCATGTCGCTGCCCACATACTTGTTGGCCCGCTGCACTGCCCGCCGCACCCAGTCGGTCCAGAAGATGTGCTCCCCGTACACAGCCAGCCCGAAGGGGTGGACTGGCTCCGACTTCAGGATCACCTGTGAGACGACAGCACCCTCACAGTGCTGCTCAGCCTCTCATTCGACCTCACCACTGCAGCTGGCAGCAAGGGTGATGGGGGCCTGGGAAGTCACACCAGGCCCTGACAGGCGAGGGCCGCCCAGGGCCAGGACTGCTCATCTCCTCCCTGGCCTTCCTGCCATACCACACACCTCCCTTTTCGGTGCTCTGTGCCTGGCCGCCCGCCATGCCCCGAGCCCAGCCTCCTCGAGTACCGCCTGCCACCGGCAGACTCACATAGCGGTGGGAGCCGTCGTACTCGCACCGCTCGATCTTGTCCAGGGTGGCATCGGAGAAGTAGAGCTTCTCGGCACGGTGGTCAATGGCCAGGCCATTGGGAGTGCGGATGTCCTTCTCGATGAGGGTCAGGACGTTGGCTCCAGACAGGGCGGCGCGCATGATGCTCGGGTGCTGCTCATTCCAGTTGGTCCAGAACATCAGACTAGGGGCAGAAGGGCACAGGGACCAGGTGTCAAAGCCCAAGCCTGCCTTCGAGGGCCCAGGCCAGCAGTGTAGACAACTGACCGAGGGATTAGCCAGGGGGCGCCCTAGACCCCACTACACGGCAACCCAGAGCCCAGGCCAACCCTGCCCCAGTGCCCGGGAGGAGCCTGGCCACGGCTCTCGGTCCACAAACTAAGCGGCTGGCTGTGATCTACTGTGTGTACGTATTGTGTGAGCACACGCACAGTGCAGTGTCTGAGAAATGAGCCCTTGTGACTGCCGAGATGAGAACACATAACAGAGTGAGTCAGGCTCTCAGGTTCCAATCCTGGCTCCATCTTTCCCACTGGGTGCCCTAAGGCAACGTACTTAACCCTTGTGCCTCAGTTTCCCCCGTGAAGAGAGGATAATACACCTGCCTTACAGAGAGGTTGTGAGAATTAAGTTTGCATCCATCTTAATGACAGAGGCTGAGTACTGTTTCCTGTGAGTCCCCCCTTCACTGCCCTCCCCTCTCCATGAAGCTGGCTCTTTACCTGATCCCCTGCTGGAGTGCAGTATATCCTAGGTCTTGAACATACATCAATCGCACCCTCACGATCTCAAGAATCACCTTCTCTGTAGTTTAAGGTCTTTGTAAATTTACAGTTGAGCCCCAGCCCCACCTCGTGCTAGCGCAGGCTCTGGCGCCTCCTCAGGGTATGAGGGCGATGGGCACAGCCAGCTAGCCATCCCGAGCAGCTCTCAGAGGAGTGGGAGGCTTGAGACAGACGTGGGAGACTTCAGGGGCCATAAGCACAACACAGTGTGATAGTGTGTCCTCTTCAGATCAGATCACCTGCCTGGATGGGGAGTCCTGGGCCTTTGTTCCCTAAAACTCACACTCGCTTGGGCCTGGGGTAGGCAGGGGAACCAGCACCTTCCAGCACCCCTCAAGGGGCCCCTGTGCACACTGGATTGTGAGGACCATTCCACCCTCCAGCTCTCTCTAGGATCTGCTCTGGCCCCCACTCCCGCCAGCCTCTGCCGTGAGGATCCTCTGATGTTACACATGGTCCTCCAGCTGGTAAACTGTGTCCTCAAACCTCTCCAGGTCTCACTCTTTTTACTTCCATCTCTAGAGGTGCTGCATCTCAGATGAACTATTGCCCCCTTCTACTAGGCCCATGTAGAAAAATGCTGATTTTCGTTCCATAGGGAACTACAGGCTGCTCCCAAGCTGCTGAGAGGTCCCGAGGTCAAGAAGGCTCTGAAGGCCTCGTCCTGGAGAAGGTGCAGGAGTTCTTGATGATAATGGAGTCAGGATGGGAGCCTGGAGGGCGATGATGTCTCCCTCCAGCCCACACAAGAGAAGACAGGTGTCGGGGGCAGGGTAGAGTCCTCTTCCTTACTTGTGAGGGCTGGACTTGACTTTCTGCTTCCCACCAGGGACTTCCACACCCTGACGTCCAGTCAGGTGTCACAGTGGGAAGTGATTTTCTTCCCATGGTTGACAAACTCTTGACTGTGTGGAAGGATGCAACTGTGGGTTCCGGGTTTGGGGAAGTGTCTGTGAGAAGGTGCAGTGGGACAACAGGAAGGCTTTCCTGTGGCAGGCGGTCAGCAGCAGGGGTGTGGGGGGCCGTGGGTTCCCCAGGGCCACTGGTGCCCAGTGACAGCTCCAGGGTAGGCTCAGGAGGAAGCGAGGTGGACCAAGCCTCTGCTCACCTCTGTCCCTCCATCTGGTCCACACTGGCTCCTTCCAACAGCCCCACTCTTTCTCTTGGGGGGCCTGTGTCCTGCCCCAGCTCCAGCACACTCCAGGCATCCCTCAGATCTGGGCTATGTGTCAGTACATCCAGGGGCAGGTTCCTGACACAGTTGTGAGGCTCCTCGCTGCCTCATTGTGAGCAGATGCCGACAGGCTGGAGGCAGGGTCCTATCTCTCATTTCCTGCTGGATCCTTGGCACATCCAAGGTTCTCAAAGGCCACTTGCTGAGTGAAGGACAGAACCCCCTGAGCTCAGAGGAAAGGAACTCAGTGGACAACCATGAGGGGCTCTCCTCGGGAATGGCAGGGGAGCCAGGCACAGCACACCATCCAGAGAGGCTCCAGGGCCACAAGGGACAGGCCCTGTGGCCAACCTCAGACAGCTGAGGTCATCAAGGGTCACCGCAGGAGAGCTCAGATCTTCGTCATCAGTCATGTCCCTACGTGCCAGATGGGTTGAGGCAGGAGGGAACAGAGGGTCCTTGTGCTGGGTCCGCTGTGCCTGGCGGGCCGGCTGGGGCTGGACTTGAGTCACATCAGGGTGAGGAATCTGGGCTCAGTACACTCACCATTTCTATGTAGTTGTTTTGGGGTTTTGTCCCTTAGTTTCCTAGTAAAGCTTTGTGAAAACACTTTAAAGGCTGCTGAATCAGGGGAAAAAAGTTTTGCTCACACGTGGGCCAGGATTGCTATGGCGAGGGTTGGCTCATTAGAGGCCCACACAGAGGGCCGAGGGCTCCAGGAAAACAGAGCAGGCAGAGACTGTGGGTGGACTCCTGGGGGGATCCACCATAGGCGTTTTCTCCCAGTTTCTTTCCTGTATCTGCCCTTGACTGATATGCGACTTGATTGCAGCTTTCCCAGCCTTCAGAGGTCCCTCTCTGTCCTTCCCTGCTCTATGCTTTCTATCCCCCAGGCTTTGGCCCAAAGCCCTTCTCCGATCCAGGTGACCTTCCTCATCTTTTCTACTGACAGGGCCTGTGTCAGCTGTGGCCTTGGTGATGCTACTTGGTCACCATGGACAGCCCTGCCATCACCATCACTCTGTGACTATGATGCTCTGCCCTGTACAGGGCTTCCGCAGGCCCAGCCCAGGGTTTCCACACGCCTGGGGGCCAGTGAGCATTCTTTGCCTGAGGCTTTGTGTTCTAGAGCTGCCCACTCTGCACCTTGCACATGGCTGAGGAGTGAATCAATCACAGAGGCAGAAGAACCCTCCACAGCCCCCGACCCTTCCCTTGGTTCAGAAATACTACCCTCCTGTCATATCACAGACGAGGAAACTGAAGCTCAGGGAAGTTATCCAGCCTACCTGAGGACACACAGCCAGGAAAGGTGGAACAGGGTTGCAGCCTGCCTCTCCTACACCTGAATGCTTTACGTGGGCTACAAGAGGCAGTTTCTACCACCCCTCAGCCCACCACTCCCACCCCTGGTCCCGGAAGCTCACTTCTGGCACTCGTCCAACACGAAGGCGCGTGGGTGGTCGTCTCCAGACATGGTGATGACCGTCTCCCGCTCAAAGGCCCCTGGGCGGGTCTGGTCCACAGTGTGGCGGGTGATGGTGGATGTTGTGTAGCTCGTCCAGTAGAGAGTGTCCCAGCCACGGTGGTAAGCCAGGCCTTCCACAGAGCCCACGTCTGTGCAGAGACAGGAGTGGCTGTGGTCAGGAGGGGCTGAAGAACAGTGCCGGAGAGGCACCCTGGACAGGAGCGCAAGAGGACAATCTGGGGTGCCCGCTCCCTGGTTAGAAGGGGAGGTGTGGGGTGTGCGGTGCAGCAGAGAGGGCTCAGACCCTGATTCTTCCCATACCACCTTAGCATCACCCACCCACATGATCCACGGTTACTTTTCCCCTCTCTCGGCTGACTTGGCTTATGTGTGGTCACACTTTTCAGGAGTTCTTCTGCCCATTTGGGTGCAATGTAGATTTCAGTAAACTGAATCCTACTTGGGCTAGACTGGGGAGTGTCCTGCTTCATTAAAGAACTAAGTGCACAAGGACAGAGAGTGGTGGCAACATAGGAGGAAGAAGGGGGTTTTACTGGCTTCCGAAAGACTGTGCCACACTGTAGTCTAAACAACAGCCTAAAGGGAAGGGCTGGTTCTGCCCATCTCTCCTGATCAAGCTGTGATTACAGAATATCGTATTGAGTTGAGCTTTGGACACTACTTTCTCCCCACTCGCCTCAGTGCTGGAGATTGAATTCAGGGCCTCGCACATGGTAAGCACATGCTCTACCATTGAGCAACACTCCCAGCCCTTTGGACATGAAAATTTTAGACAAATATGTGGACAGGACTTTATGGAACAGAAAATGTCCCGGAGGAGCTGAAAGGACAAGTCTGCTTCTCTCTGTGCCTGATAAGCAGCACATAGGTTGGTGCCAGGCAGGTCTTTACAGACAGGCTGAGAGACCAAATGCGTCAAAGGACCTGGGGCAGTGAGCCTGAGCAGAGAGACAGAATGCACAAAAGGGCAGTTTCCAAAGAGCTGAAAGGCTGTTCTACAATGCCAGTGCTATGCCTGTGACAACCCCTGTGGGGCACAGGCTACTGCCTGTGCGGAGCTGAGCCTTCAGAGCAGCGTCTGGAAGCCTATCTGCTGATCAGGGGAGAAAGCCCAGGACTGGCACCAGCAGGCAGCCTGCCCAAGGCACTACACCCAGTCTCCAGGGTGTCTGCAGCCTCTGCTGTGAGTGCCAGGCTCCTCTGAGGGCACCTCTGGCCTTTCCGGCCAGCCCTGCAGCAAAACTAGGCCCAGCGAGGGGAAGTGGGGGTCTCTGAGGAGAAACTTCCAGGTAACTGCAATGGCACAGTGACTCGGCTGGCTGTTAGGGGCCCATGGCAGATGGGAATCAGAGCTACGTAGGGGTGGGCTGGCTGAGGCCTCAGAGCCTGTGCCCCCACTTCCTGGGAGCCTGGGGTCTGGCTTACTCTCCACAATGGTGGTCCTCCCTGAGCCATCGTCGTTGATCTGCTGGATATTCCCAAAGTGGATGTCGCTGAAGAAGATACGATTAGGGGTGCCTGGAGAGGTGCCTGCTCGGTAATCAAAGGCCAAGGCGATGACATTCTTCATGTGTTCAGGATCCTCAAAGGGCTGCACTGGTGCATTAAGGTTGCGCTCATCTGACAGGTGGATGCTCTTGAGGATGGTGCGCTCCGAGTAGAGCAGGTAGCCAGCATACTCACGACATGACGCCCCATCTTCCGCCAGCATCCCATGGGCGCAGGCACAAGCCCGCTGCCCGGCGCCCCGGTACAGACACAGCTGCTGGCACCCGCCATTGGCCACCGCACACACATTGGTGCCTGGAGGAGGGGGTGACAGAGGGCAGGGCCTGCCTTGGGGAAGGGCTCGCTTGACAAAATGCCTCTGTCATTCAGGCTCAGGTGGGAACTCTGGGTGGCAACCTCTTCTGCCTTAGGGTCCCCAGCTCAGATAATCCTTGAGATCCCAGTGCCCAACATCTGAATCTGTCCTAAACCTCACCCTCTCTTCCCCATCCCAGGGGCCTGGGAGTCACTAGAAAATGCCCGTGTGGGTCCAAGCTCCCTCCACCTCTCTGACTGTAGGAGAGGATGTCACTGCTCACCTTCCCTCCCCTGACTCACCTTTCTGCCGATCCCGGTTGAAGACTTTGATATCTTTAAGCTGTACTCCAATGCCAGTTCTCAGGGGCACAGAGTCTGTGGCATTGTCTTTGCTCCCACGCTTGATGGAGCCATTGGCATGCGTCCTGGGGAGGGGAAGGGAAGGGGAGAACAGGGTGTCGATGGAGCCAGCAAGGAGTGAATACACAGCAGGAAAGGGCAGAGCATATTCCCACCTGTCACTCCAGTAGATGAAATCCTCAAATACAGACACTGAAAACATATCCATGTTGTTGCTGGACAGGACCACCTCACGGTTCTCTCCCGTCTCCAGGTCTATGCGCTCGATCTTGTCTGTCCGGGCATCGCACCAGTACAGCTTTCCATCCTGTAGGCCACAGGTACCCACTGTACCCCAGGGCCACGCTCCCCACCAGCCTGTGTCCCGGGTGGCAGCCAGTGTTTGGGCTGCATGAGGCCATCAGTTCAATGTCCTCCTCATTCTCACTTCCTTCGAATCCTACTGCCCTCTGACCTTAGGAGATGCCACTCTCCAAGTATCTGCCCCTTTCTCATTTCTGAGTGACCCCTATTGTCCCTGGGGCAGACAAGATCTACTCTGAGTGATGCTGGGCTAGAAGACTCCATGACTCCCGCTGGCCCTGTCTTCAAGGCAGCCTCGGGGGGATCTATCTACCCCATCAGCTCCAGGGCCCAGTCTGCATCCAAACCTGATAGTCCACTGAGATGCCATTGGGCCAGCTGATGCTGACATTAACCAGCACCACTCGTTCTGTGCCATCCAGGCGCGACCGCTCGATACGTGGGTACTGACCCCACTCAGTCCAGAACAAGTACCTGTGGGGTGGAGGTGGAATTCGGGGCTCAGTCCCACATCATGCAGGAAACAGGGCCCCACCAGCGGGGGCTGAGGCCCAAGCGACAGGGTCAGACTAAGCCAGCTCCTCACCCCTTCTCTGGGTGCACGGTGATGGCCCGGGGCTTGTCTAGACCCTGGGAGATGACCACGTAGCGGAAAGAACCATTGAGCCGTGCGACCTCAATGACGTCAAAGCCTTGGTCTGTCCAGTAGATGTTGCCTGAGGAGAAAGTTGGTGGGGCTCAGAGAGGGTGGTGGGGACACATACGCTCAGTCCGTCTCATAGCCCCCGGTCCCCTGGCAGCTCCCCATTGGCTCCTGCCTACGCTTCCCTCTCCTCTTGAGATCCCATGTCCCCCCAGTCCTCTCCGCACCCAAGCGCCCCTGCTCACCTGCGATCCAGTCCACTGCAATGCCCTCCACACGGCCGATGCCATTGGTCACCACGTCCTCACGCCACGTCTGGTCCCGCTTGGCTCGGCTGATGGTGCTCAGGCCCATGTCCACCCAGTAAATGGTGTCATTTTCTGGAGGTGAAGGAGCCAACATGAGGATGCTCAACAAGATGGGGGCAAGCTGGGTATCAGGAGAGAGATGCTAGGCGCTCGGAAGGAGAGATGGCGGGTGGCGGTGGGGAGTGGTGGTGAGTGCCTCCTATGCCTCTCCCAATGCTCCTGGGTCATTTCTAGTACCCCACACCCCTGCTCCTCGAGGCAAATGGCTTACCAGCATGGAAATCAATGCCGACGGCCAGCGAGGTCCCTGACACGGGGACCAGGGCATCTGACTTGTCGTTGGGATCCAGGGGGATTCCCCGGATTCCCTCATGCACAGAGTACAGGAGGAAGGAGCCCACACCTGAAACACAAAGATACTTCAGGCGCAGGCTCTGCTTATACTCCCTCAAGTTTGGAGTCTCTCAATCTGAGTATTCAAGTCTGTCGCTCTCAATTCGTTCTTCTCTGCTTCTCCCTTGATGTCTTCCCCCAGCCACCGCCGCTACCTGCAGTACACACACTCTGGGCTGAGGCCTGGAACTTGGGCTGGGAGGAAGCTCACCTGGCTGAACTGGCATAGAGCCGTCCCTCTGGGGGGGGACCAGCTGCAGGACCCCTAACCACCACAAGAGGGCAGCAGAGTTGCAGATTTCTCTCCCCACGAGTTACAGCTGCTAAACCAAACCTGCACCCTCAAAGGACTTCAGGGAGAGTCTGCTAGGTTCAGAGTAGGCGACCAGGACCGCACGAATCCAAAACCTAGATGTCCAGTTTTGCACTCAGAATAACCTTAATTTCCTCTTTGTCCTCCCTTTGCTCTATGCCAAACCCTTTCCCAACATCTAAAACTCAACTTTCCCAGAACCTTTTTCCTGTGAATCCTTTTCCCACTTAGGAGGCATCTCATATCAGTATCGTCTCTTGCCTTGATCCCTTTGATACAGTGTGCTCCCCAATGAGTGCTTCTCTGGTTGCTCAGGATCCACTCAAGGAGGATGAATGCCTGGACAAGAGCTTCGGACCGAGCACGGGAGTCTCTGGGAGCATTCTCAGTGCACACAAGCACATTCAAGGCTCTGAGAGGTTATGCACTACAGAGCACTTTTCAACTCTGCTCAACCCAGCAGGTTTCTTTCTGTAACATCAACCCACATCAAAGAGGGAGATCCCTGAGAGTGCACTTTGGGAAATACTATCCTGGGGCGAGCTCGTAAATCAGTTAGCAAGTTCTTGTGAAATGCCTCTGAGTTTCAGCCTTCCCTTCAACCCATTTGCTCAGCCCTGCCCAGTCTTCTGTGTGAATTACTCCTAATAGCCTAACTGGTCGAACTGCCTCGGTTCTCACTCCCTCTTTCTGTGGGCTCTCGACCTCCGGGTTAATCTCCCCCAAACACCACTTTCCAGGCACTCCTGGCTTCCCGGCTGACCACCCACAGGGCCCTGCCCTGCCTTGCCACCAGGAAGATGTGGCTGGAGGGTAGGAAGGGTCAGAGTTGGGAACTCTGGCCGAACACGGGGTAGAGAGGTTAGGCACTGACCCTCGCAGGCCTGCTGGCCGCTCCGGAGGCTGTAGCCGGCCGTGCACATGCAGGAGCGGGTGGTCTCCGATGTGGGCAGGCAGAGCTGGGAACAGTCACCGTTGTTGACACTGCAGGGGTTGGTACCCTCATGATCTATGGGAGGGCAGAAGGCACTGAGAGAGTTAGGCAGCCTTCGTGGGGTGCTCGGAGTCAGACTCGGGCTGCACAGGACAGGACGACTGCTGACTTTACCCTGGACTTGGTGCTGTCACCACCCAACCTGACTCTTGGGGCTTCTGTTCTCCCAGGCCCTTGGACCTCGTGGCCAGGCTGCTGTGAGCCTCCACGGTGCCCTTGCGGGATGAGAAGGAGCCTATGCAGGTGGCGAGCAGATCCTCCCCACTTTCACTCAGCTCACTCCGTACCGCACCATCCTGGCAGATTGTTCCTGGCAGCAGCCCCGACTCCCCTCCCTGGTTCCCATCCCTGTTGCCTCTGTACCCTGGACACCCACCCTGTCCCGCGCCCCCACAGCCTACCCAGCTGGATGCTCTCATCGTAGACCTTCATGTGCATCACCAGTGTGGTACTGTTCCGCAGGACCACGGACCCGGAGCCATCGGCCTTGTTGCACGTGCCCATCTTCTCCGACACCTGATCCGCCCACCACAGCCTGTCCCCTGGGGTGACAGGAGGGGATGACTCTTGGGAAGGCCCCACGAGCAGCTCTCCTGAAGGGTCTGTGGCTCCAGACCAGTTGCCGCCTCCCACACACCCTGGCCGGCCTGCCAGGCTCCCGTCCCTGCTCCCACACGGCGCTCACCCATGATGGCCAGGGCGGTGGCCTTGCCCAGCTGGTTCCGCATGGTGTCAATGATCTCCAGCCCGCTCCCATCCAGGTTGCAGCGGTTGATGGTGTGATTTCCAGAGCTGATCCAGTAGAGCTTACTCTCAGGGAAGTCAATAGCCAGGCCTGGAAAAGAGGGGATGGCACTGCCGGGGAGCCTGGCTCCAGCTCTGGGGGGAGGTGGTGAGACAGGCACTAAGCTGGGGGGCGCTGAGGGGCAGGCAGGGGAAGTTCGTACCCACAGGGCCCTTCTGCCCACTGAAGAGCAGGGTACGATTGCTGCCGTCCATGTTGGCCATGCTGATGTTGTCACCATCGGTCCAGTAGAGCTTCCTGGGGGAGGGTCCCACGAGGGAAGAGTCAGAGAGCTCTTCTTCCTAGCCCCACCCCGCACCCCCCAGCCCTGGGCTCTGGGCCCTGGACTGACCCCCGCAGTGGGTGGACGACCAGGCCATGGGGCTGCTCCAGCCCCTGTACCACTGCGTTCTTGAAGGACCCATCCAGCCGGGCGACATTGATCTGCTTTTTGTTGGTGTCATAGCTTGTCCAGAACAGGTTTCGGGACACCCAGTCCACAGCCAGCCCGTGAGCATTTGGCAAGTCTGGGGACACAAGCAGGGAGCTGGTGGCTCGGTGCTTCCAAGGCATGGGTCAGGAGGGGAGCCAGCATGGTTTCAGGGAAATGGGTTAAGACTCCCGGGCTTGGAGAGGAACCATCAGGACCAAGAGGGGCTAGGGACCAGGGCCAGGAGCAAGCTGGGCAGGGGGGTCCAGGGCAGCGTCAGAACCTGCAGAGACGACTGTCTCCACGCCTGTGCCGTTGATGAAGGCCCGCTTGATGGCCTGTGTCCGCACGTCGGACCAGTAAACACGCTGCTCCCGGGCATCGTAATCCAGCACTGTGACGTTGTCGATGTCAGGCACCGTGAAGGAGATGATGTAGTTGTAGTAGGGGGCATCCAGGTCCACACCCCGGATCTCCATCTGACGCGCATACAGCAAGAACTTCTTAAACTCTGTGGGACACAGGGCTGGTCACTGATGGCTTCCGCTGCCCAGAGTTTCCTATTTGCTGCTGGCCCTTGGCCATGCGGAAGCAGCCCCCTGGGTGTAGCTTCTTCCTACAGTGCTTATCTCTGGAGCACCACCTTCTGGGACCCTCCCGACTGAGACTCAACCTTCGTTTAATACCAGGGGGACCCAGGGTCCTCAGACCTTCCCTTCAGCCTCAGTTTACCCCTTCTCTTGAGGGAGGGGCCTCCCTACCATAGCAGGTGGTGTTGTCTTTGTGGAGCTTCATGAGGTGGGGGCAGGCACAGGAGACGGTGCGGTTGTAGTTGATGAGGCACAGGTGGGAGCAGGGGCCTCGGCCCCAGTTGGCCTCACATGGGTTGGGAGCTGCAGCAGAGGAGGGAAGAGAGCAGCAAGAACATCCTGTGACTTGTGGTCCCCACCTGGCCTGCACCCTTCTCACCCACTCTCATCCTCCTTGCTCCTCCTGCTGTTAGGTCCTCCTCTGCTGCTCAAGGCTGACCTACCCTGTTGTCCCAACACAGCTCCTTCCCCTCCTATTGAAGTGGCTGCTGCCCCTTTCTGACTGCCTGCCAGGCCCCAGGCCCTTACCCATGGGCTGCCGGGACGGGTGGTACACCTGCAGGTCGAAGGGCTGAGTATTGGTCCTCTGTACCACAGTGACATTGTGGCCGGTCCACTTGTTAGCCTTGGCCAGTGTGTTTGTTCGCCAGTCGGTCCAGTACACCTCTCCCCCATACAGTGTCACTGCAAACGGGTGCGACAGGAACTCGTGTCCCCGAAGCACCTCCATGTGGCCGGAGCCGTCGTAACGGGCTGAGTAAATGGCATCTGACCTGAGAGTGTGGTTGGGGAGAGTGAGGATGCTGGCGCCTCAGGGCACCCTGCCTAGGCTGCCACTCTGCCATGCCCTCCTGTCTGAGCATGCTGGGGCACTCCTGCCCCCCAAGCCCTGCTGGTGGCCAAGGAAGGCAGATGGAAGGACCGTGGCATGGGAACCCAGCAGGTCTAGGTTCCTGCCCTTTGACCCTAATCCTCAACCCCCACAGGGGTCTTCTGGACCACGTCTCCCCAGGACTGCCATTGGCACAAGCTTTGGTGACATAAGAGGTGCAGGCAGACCAACTAGGAAGTCTGTGGGTCGACACTACCCCCAAGCAGAGGGCACAGATGGTGAGTAGAGGGGAGAGTAGAATTTGGATCAGCACAGCTAACAGCCCTGCTTCTGCCCTCTGCTGTCCAGCCCTGACCCCAGCACAGCCTCTTTCTCACCCCAGCCCTCCTCTTGTGGTACTGGGTCCTTCGCCACCTGTTTCTGGTTCTGGATCCCCTGAGACCTTACCACTGTCATTCCTACAGGTGCCAGGCCCCTTCTCCCTGCCCTGGTGCTGCTGACCGGGGCCTCCCCGGTGTGGTGGAGAGCACTGACCTGGCATCGATCCAGAGGATGCGCTTTTCCAGGTAGTCCACGGTGAGCCCATTGGGCCAGCCCCCAGAGCCTGTTTCCCGGTGGACAGTGCGGCGCCCGGCCCCGCTCATGGAGGCTGCCTCGATGCGAGGCAGGCTGGCATCCCAGTCTGTCCAAAACAGGATCCTGGGGATTGGGGAAAGGTCAGGGGGCCCAAAGTCTGGGGCCTATGGTAGGACCACAGGTGAAGGATGAGAGGGGCTAATGCCTGGCCAGGCTGAATGGGACTTTAGGGGACCACGGGCCTAGAAGAGGGCTAGGCAGGGTCCTCACCCATCCCGGGGATCCAGCGCGATTGCCCTTGGGTGCTCAATGTCACCGGCCAGCAGGGTGGTCCGGAGGGTCCCGTCCAGTTTGGCCACCTCGATCTGGTCCAGGTTACTCTCCACCCAGTAGATGTTGCCTGCAATCCAGTCCACAGCCAGGCCCTCGGGCGTGGCCAGGCCATACTGAATCACCACCTCGAAGCTGGTCAGGGCTAGAGAAGGAGGGTTGTGAGAAGTTAGCATCTCATTGGGTGGGCAGAGTAAACATTCGGACCCTAGCTGCCTCTGTCACTCACCCTCAACCCCAACATCTCTGCCCATACCTCTGATGAGCCCAGATGCAATGAGGGGCATCCTGACACCCAGCTGTCCTCACCTGGGCCCCTTCTCAAGCCACCTTCTGCCTGCGGCTCTCTGACAGGCTAATAGGGGAGGGGGTCAGACAGAGGGTGGGGCTTTAGGGGACAGACCTGGACTCAGTATGAGGAGGACAGAGAAGTAACAGTCCATACTAATAAATGTATATGTACCTCATGATTTTAGAAGCTATTGCTTGACATGAATATCACCACAATTTACTTGGTCGTTGCCTTGTTGATACACATTTCAGTTGGTTTCGATTTTCCTTTATTCCAAAGAGTACCAATTCCTCTAGTAAAAGCTGTATCTGCTGAGTCTTGTTCGGATGTTGCCTTCCCAAGGACCTCTTTGTGCAATTTAAAAGCCTTTTCCCCTCAGTACTGGCGATTGAACCCAGGCCCTACACACTGAGTTATATCTGCAACAGTTTTTTATATTTTTTATTTTGAGATGGGGTCTCACTAAATTGCTAGGTTGGGCTTGAACTTGCAGTCCTCCTGCCTCAGCCTCCCAGAGTGCTAGGATCACAGGTGTGCACCACCATCCCTGGCTTTAAAACAGCTTGTGTTGATCACTGCCGTAATTCCATCACTTTGGTGTACAGCACGTGATGGATACTTGGCCTTCACGGGTTCAGGCTGCCACTGACAGAAGCCTCAGGTACTGCATGGCTTTTTCCTTTCAAGCCTACAATTCTGGGACTTGGGAGCCAAGTTCCAGGCTGCTCCAGAGAAAAGCTGATCATTTTGTTAATTATCAGGCTGGCAGCTCTGCTGACTATAATTACGGGGCATCAAGTACTGAGACCCACAGCAAAATCTAACCCAATTACCAGGAGTGTGGGGGATGGAAAGCTAAGGCCTCTGCTTTGGAGCCACTTGAATCTAGGTCTGTGGCCCCAAGTGCCCAAGTACCCCATCTGAGTGCAACCCTGGCATCAGTCCCAGGCTGGGCAAGGCGGTCACCTCCGTTGTCCAGCAGCTTCCCGCGGTAGATCTTGTCCTCTACCACGTCAGTCCAGTAGAGGGCACTCTGGCTGAGGTGAAAGTCCAGGGCGATGGTGTTGCGCAGGCCGGGCACCAGGACGCTGTAGTCCCCTTTTTGAAGGTCAATGCGCCGGATCTCGTGGCGGTTGGAGAAGATGATGAACGGCTTAAAGGGGTCTGAAGGAAGAAGGATGTGATGGGGTCAGGGAGGGGCCTGCTGCCTCTGTGCCACCCTGTCCAGGTCCAGGCAGAGTCTTTTGGCCCTAGCCCTGGGGCATAGATAGAAAAACCAGCCTTTGGCATTTGGCCACCCAAGCCCAACCCACTACAGCTCAGAGGCCTGCCTCAGCCTATCTCAGCCTGCCTCAGCCTACCCAGCCACCCCGCACCATGTCTTACCCAGGCTGCGGCAGCTCTCGCCATCTGGCTCCAGCACCCAGCCTTCATAGCAGGAGCACTTCACGCTGAACTTGTTCTGGTCACACTTCTGGCTGCATTTGAGGTGCTTGGCACAGTAGCTCTGGATCTGGCAGGTGTGATTGTCGGGGCCCAGCTCCATGCCCAGAGGGCAGGAACACACAATACCTTCCCCAGGTGCCACGGAGCAGTTGTGGCTGCAGCCACCGTTATTCAGAGAGCACTGATCTGGGGTAGGGGGCAGGCAGGGGACAGGCCCAGGGTCAGAATCTGGGAAGAGGCAGGACCGTGGCCCCACTGGGCCCCAAGTCCTGTGAGGCCCACATCAGGCCTGGCGCCCTGCCCATGGCCTTTTCTCCATTCCTGCCAAGACTCTGTCCCAGGGCTTCCAGGCTCCTCCAGGACCAGGGTTTGGACCCTGGCACCTGACATCTGATATCACCCCTCCCCTTCTCCCCATATCTCTCTGATCTCTATTTGCCTGTTCCTTCTTGGCTCTATCTCCAGGATCCCAGCCTTTTGCCTCTTTCCTGGAAGGGTTCAGGCCTTTTTTCCTGATCTTTTCAGATGGGAGATTTGGGGTGGGGTGAGTAGGGAATGTCCTGCCTGGGGTCCTCTGACACACCCTGGAACCTGTTAGCTGGCCTTATCTCCTGCTCCTCTCCTTCCCAGGAGCTGGGTGCCTGCCTGGCTTGGGGCAGATAAGGCTGCTCTGCTCCTCAACCCAAATCACACCATGTGGCCTTCTTTGACCTCTGAACTCCTCTAACCTTGTTCCCTCACGTCTTAAATGTGTATCCTCTTCCCCCTACATTCTCACTCACTCCAAGTTCTGCTTGAGAACACAGTGAAATCCCCGCCTCCTCTGGAAGGCTGTGCTGATCATTACCACTCACTCAGGGGATGCATCGCTCATGCCTGCACCTCCCGCTCAGCAGCATGACTGGGGGGGTGGTCTGTGCCTGCAGGCAGGGTGCACTGTACTGTCTCTACCCTGCTTTAGGAGCAGTGTGACTCTGGACAAGGTTATTTATGCCCTCTTGCCTTTGTTTTCTCATCTGTAAAATGAAGATGTAATAGCCCCTACTTTGCAGCACTGGTTTGTGATAAATGCTGTAAAAGTGTGATACACACTTCAACACAGGCTGTTGGTGACTGCTCTGGATGCTGCCAGCTCCTAGTCCCAGACCTCTCCCCGCAGACCTGCCCTGGCCTGGTCTCTTCCCCACACCCCTGGCCCCAGGGCTCACCGCAGAGCTCGCCCTCATCTGAGCCGTCTCCACAGTCATCGTTGCCATCGCACAACTTGTCGGGGGGCAGGCAGACTGAAGTGTTGTTGGCACAGGGGTGTGAGGGTGGCCTGCAGGCCAGGGACTCACAGTTCTCCTCATCCGAGTTATCTTCACAGTCGCTGTCGCCATCGCACACCCACGCTTTGCTGATACACCGGGCTGAGAGATGGGTGCAGAGTGAGGGGACAGGCCTGGGGAGTGGGAGTCTCCACGCCTTTCTGCCAGGGTTCAAGTGCCCCGGGAGCTGCTCTAACAGGGTCAAGACTGCAGTGCCCTGGGATTCACCAGGAACCCCGAGGGTTTTGTTAGTATATTTTTGGTGGTGCTGGGGATTGAACCAGGGCCTGGCACATGCCATGAGTGTGCTCTGCCGCTGAGCTACACCCAGCCTCCCCAAGGCTTTTTATCAAATTTGCATAGTCAACAAAGAAGGTAAGACTCTACAGAGAGTGCTGACTGAGGCTCAGCTCTGGCCAGGGTTTTGGTTCTTCCCAGTGAGTGATACACAGCTTTCTCTGTGCTGTTTCGAGTCACGCTGTCCCCACCCTATGGTGGTGGTGTCCTCCTTGCCACTGCTCTGCTGTCAGTAAGACCTCCTCCTGCCCATACTGTACTGTGTCAGGCTCCCTCCAACCCTCTTTTTCACCTGAGTCCTTGCAGCCGAACTTGACATTTGGGTCACAGACATGGGTCACTCCCTCACAGCTCTTCTCGTCACTAGAGTCCATGCAGTCAGTGTCTCCATCACAGCGCCATCGCAGGGGGATGCATAGTCCATCCAGCCGGCACTGAAATTCATCAGTGTGGCAGCCTCCAGGGGGCCTTGTGGCTGCAGGGAGACGGGGGAGGAGTCAGGAGGGGAGGGGAGCTCCAGGTCAGCACCCCCCCCAGCTGTCCCACCATGCCTAGCCTGGGGCTCTGAGCTGAGGCAGCCTGGAGAGTGCTGCGCCTGCTGACATCCCTGGGTGTGACCTCAGTGCCAGAGCCAGCACCTCCAGGGACCCAGCAACCATCTCCTCCAATCTCCCCGGTTTACACATGGGATCACTACTGGATAAGCAATTTGCTGGACCAGAGCTCAAGTGCCTCCCACCTTAGCCTCTGTTTCCTTCATTCGTCCCACACACATTGTGTGCCAGCTGTGTGCCAGCTGTGTACCAGGCACCGTCCCAGGTGCTGGCAGTGAGTAGTCCTTGCCCTGGTGCAGTTTAGGTTCTAGTGAGGAGACAGACAATGAAGATATAGGACACAGCTCCAGGATGTAACTGTACATGATGATGAATGCCATGGGGGCAAAGCCACATAGAGGCTCGAGTGGGCTGGCATGATACCTTAGATAAGATGGCCAGAGGAGGCCTCTGAGCTGGGGCCTGAATGAGGGGATGGCCGACAGAGCTGGAGTACAGAGAAGGAGAAGACAAGTAGCAGGAACACAGGTCAAAGGTGGGCAGGGGCCCAGCAGGCTGCTAGAGGGCCTTGCCACTTATTCACCTGTGTGGGGAGCCAGTGTGGATGAAGGCAGGCCCGGTCGCGGGAGAAGTGCTACCCAAGGAGAAACAGATGGCTGGTGCTGGGCTGAGACTCACACTCAGGTCACTGTGTGCCCTACTTCTCCTCCCTCCCTGCCACAGACAAGGCTGCCACACTCCTCTTGTGCCTGGACCTTAGCAGCAGCTCTAAGCAGATTTCCCTTTCTCGGGGTCTCTGAACTTCTTTGCAATCCAATCCCCTTCCAAGGCTGTCATCCTAAAGTGCCTCCTAACATCATATCACCTTCCAAAGGTGCCTTCCAAATCAGGTGTCTCCTCACTTTCTGCTGCTGTCATAATCTCCTTCACGAACAGCCTCCTTCCTCACTGTGACTCTGCAAGCCTTCACCTAGCCCCACCAATCACCCTATAAAAGTGCTCAGTCTCCTCTCTCAGTCCTTAACTAAAGGGTTCGCCAGGCCACTCTGATACCCCACCGGAAGTCCTTCCCTCTTCCTTTACCCACAGTCTAACACCTCATCAGGGCTCCATTCAAATCCACCTCTTCCTGAATGGTCCCAGACCATCCAGACTCAGAACTGCAGCTAACAATCACCACCAATCCAGACACCCTGATCCCAAGTGCCAGGCCTCATCTCATCCCATTTCAGAGGAGGAGGCCCAGGTTCAGAGGAAGCCTGCCTGGCCTGCCTGACTGATGGGGAGGCACTAACATCTATCTGTCCCTGTCACTCAGTCCTTCTTACAGATGGCCTTGCAGACTCTTAAGAGTCTTTCTTGGCCTCCCTGTGGCCTCCTGGGTCCTACCTCCTGTATTGGGCTTATGGTAGGTGCCTGTCAATTGTTATGGGTTGAATTATGTTTTCTAAAAAGATGCTGAAGTCCTAACCCATCATACCTGTGAATGTGGCCTTATTTGGAAATAGTGTCTTTGCAGATATTCAACTTAAAATGAGGTCATTAGGGTGGGGCCTAATTAAGATGACTGGTGTCCTTACATAAAGAGGAAATTTGGGGTCAGATATTGACACAGGGAAGACACCATGTGCAGGTGAAAACAGAGATGGGTGAAAGCATCTACATGCCAAGGAATGCCACAGGTCACTGGCAAACCAGTGGAAGGAAGCGAGTAGACAGGACTGAACAACGTCTCTCACAGCCTCAGAAGGAGCAGTCCTGCTGACAGTTTGTTCCTGGACTTTTAAGCTTCAGAACGGTGAGACAATGTATTTTTTTTTTCTTTTTCTTTTTTTGTGCTGGGGATTGAACTCAGGGCCTTGTGCTTACAAGTCAGGCACTCTAACCACTGAGCTAAATCCCCAGCCTGAGACAATGTATTTTTGTTGTTTAAGTCATTCTGTCTGTGATACTTTGTCATAGTGGCCCTATGAAACTAATCTGCTAGCATTAAAAATTTGGTACATTTCACATAAAAATCTGCATTTCTTACTTTTCTAGAAGCCAGGGCAACCTTGGGTCTGCATTCCTCCATGGTAACCATCAGAGCTAAGAAACAAACATACTAGAGGAGGGCCTGTGAGTGCCAACAAACCTAGCCCTGGTGTCCCCCAGGGAGCCCAGGATGTCTGGGTGTCAGGAGCTGCAGGGAGCCAGCCCCTCTGTCCTTTGTATATGTGCTGCCGAAGCGAGGACAAAATGGAGGCAACCTTTTTTTTTTTTTTTTTTTTTGGTGCTAGGATCAAACTCAGGGCCTTGGGCTTGCTAGGCAAGCGCTCTACCACTGAGCTACATTCTCAACCCCAGCCCCTCTGTCCTTTGGTTCTCTTGTGCTCACTCATCCCTACCCGTTAACTTCCTTTTTTCAAGCTACTATTTACCAAAAACAGCCCTGTGCAGAATGCTTTTCATGAGTGAGCTCATTAAAGCCCCATATCAGCACTGTGATGACAGCGCTATTATTACCTCACTTCCCAGAGGAAAGTCAGAGGCCCAAGGAGATTAAGTCATTTGCCCAAGGCCACTCAGATAACATGTTGCAGAGCAGGAGCTCAATCCCAAGGCCGCCAGAATGCAAGGCCCGTGATCTTAGCAGTGTGTAGCAATGACTGGTTGGCAATCCCCCCTCCCACAGGACTAGGACTTCTCGAGGACAAGAGCTGTGTCTCGGCTATCTCAGCTTCCCAGATGGCTCTCTATCTGGGAACACACAGGGTGCAACACACAGGGTGGCAGGCTTATGGCTGCGCGGGCAGAGTGGTTGAGGCAGTGGGCATGATCTCATCCCGACCCGAGGTCCCTGGGTGCCCACCCTGGTTGGTGCAGTTGGCGTGTGTCTCATCGCTGTAGTCCCCACAGTCGTTATCCCCATCGCAGGTCCAGTGCTCGGGGATGCAGCGCCCACTGTTGCACTTGAACTGGGTGCTAGAGCAGGAGTGGCTACAGCCAGCCTCGTCACTGTTGTCCCCACAGTCATTGTCTGGAGGGAGGGAAGAAGGGAAGAGGCGAGGAGAAGGTCAGCAGAAGCAGCCTTCTCTGTAACCCTGGCTTGACCCCTCCACCTCCTCACCTCACCCACAGCCCACCCTGACCCCCACTGAGAAAATAACAAACAGAAAAGACACAGAAACTGCATAGACTGCAGCATGCACCATGGCCCACGGGTGGGGGCAGGGCAGGGGCAGGGAGATGGGCGGGCTCCAGGAGGGCCCCTTCCTGAGTCTCAGAAAGGCTGGGGTGGGGCATGAAAGGCTGCTTTCCCCTTTTCAGTAAGGTGTAGGAACAGGTCTGCTTCCTTCGGGGGGACAGGGAGGGCATTCTCTGGTTTGAGAGGGTGCTCTGCTGGGCTGGGAAGGCTTCATCGGGCTCACCCTGAGCTGAAGCTCAGCTGCACACCTGGCCTGGGCTGCTTCACAGGGGCCTGCCTGCTGCTGAGAAGGTCAGGGCCTCCTCTGGAGAAGGAGTGTGAGGCGGGCGAAATGAACATCTAGCTTTCTAGGGCCTGAGGTAGGGGCTGCTGGACTTCCTTCCACAGCTACAGGACGTGTGGGAAGACGGAAGTTTGGCTGTCCCCCTTGGGTTGTGTTCCTTGTCCCTTTTCCAAGTGGATTTGCTTCTCCAGCTTGCTCTTTCCCCATGTCGTGGCCTTCTCTTTGCCACCTCTATATCATCTCCTCTCCTCTGAGTGGTTCCCTCTCTGCTTCTCTCCCTCCTCTCTGCATTTTTTCCTAGCAGCTCTGGAATGGAGATCCTGGGGGCAGGTGAGGCCAGCTGGGGCTCTGGGGTGATGGTGCATGTGCTTCTATGCACTGACCGGCAGGCTCAGGACAGGTCTTTTCGTCAGAGCCGTCCCCACAATCCTTCTCTGAAACACAGAAACCGCCAGGGCAACCATTGACATGGGAGACACGGCAAGGAGGAGGGCAATGTGGCACCGACCCAACCCATCCTCACACGTGAGCCAGGGCTGGAGCCGCTGGGGCAGCACAGCACAACACAACACCACAGCGGACACGACAGAGCCCGAGACGGGACACAGACAACAGTCACCTGTCCACATGTTTACACACTTGGTGGCCCCTGTAGCTCAGGGCTGACATCACCTGGTCCATGGCTGACTGCCAAGTGAGCTCGCGGGCCTGGAGCCCGGAGCCTGGAGGGGTACACTAAGGACCCCAGGAGATGCGGGTGTGCAGAGAGAAGGGAGTTGGGCCCGGGGCTTTCCTTGTTCTGTCCCTCTGGTCCTTCCTGCTCATCTCTCCCTGGCCCCTGAGCCTTGCCAGAAGGTGGGCAACTCAGGCCACACCCAAGTAGGAATGGCACTAAAAGGCGTAGCATATGGTCTCCTTTCACTCCACCCTCACTCCTGCCAGCACTTCTGGCTTCTCCTCTTTTCTCCAAGCCAACCAAACAGAGCTTTAGTATACTGGAGTAACCCCAGTTTGATTCTAAAATATCTTCCCTCCCCATCCAGAGCCTGGATGTGGTTTCTAGTTTTCCTAGGAATCAGGGCAGATGAAGGGAGGCAAGTCCTTACCATTGTCGCATCTCCAGTTGATGTTGATACATCTGCCGTTGTTACAGGTAAACTGAGTCAGGGGGAAGCAGGTAGGATAAGCTGTCAGGGAGAAAGAGGAACTGAGCAAGGCCCTCAAAATTACACAGCATCAGCCAGATGCAGTGGCACATGCCCAGCCCAGGCAATTTAGTGAATTAATGAGACTCTGTCTCAAAATAAAAAACAACAAAGGGCTAGGAATATGGCTCAGTGCCAAGGCCCTAGATTTAATCCCCAGTTAAAAAAAAAAAAAAGTAGCATCTTCCAGGGCTTCTTACTAACCAACAGTCCTTAGCCCAGTCAGACGGGGCAGGAGACCCCGCTCACTAAGCCTGGCTAGGCACGATCCTGGCCCTGGGCTGAGTACTCTTTGTGCATGAGGCTCCTGAGCCCCACATTAGTGCTGTGATATCAGTGCTATTATTAGCCCCATTTTACAGACAAAATCCACTGAGGCCATGGAGATCAAATAACTTGCTCAAAGCCACTGAAGTACAAAGGTGCCCCCAACCCCGGGCCCAATCCAGCCCTCCTGCTGTCCCTCTCACCACAAGAGGCTGACTCATCAGAGCGGTCCCCACAGTCATCATCCAGATCACAGGTCCAGGAGATAGGGATGCAGCGGCCACTGGCACAGGAGAACTGGTTGGGTGGGCAGGTGCGAGCTGGGGGCGGGTGAGTGCTCGTCATCCCGACTGTCCTTAATATCCTTTCCTTCCCTATTACTCTCTGCCCATCTGCTGGTTACTCTCTGCCCTCTGAGACCCTGATTTTCTCCACCATCGTTTCTCTTGGGGAAGCTCAAAACCATCTGTGTGGTCTCACACTGGGGCCTTATCCCATTTCTTGAGGGGTCTCTGGTATCCTCCAAGGGGAGGATCCACCCTACCTCACCTATCTCCAGTCTAGAGCTGTGTGTGCCTTGTCCCCTGCAAGCCCAGCCTGGCCGGCGTGGAAAGGGGGGAGACCCCTCCTCCAGCCCAGGGCTCCATCCCTTCTGTCCTGGACGACTGGGCTCTTTTCTTTCTTCCCTCAGGGCCCCTCTGTTTTCCCATCTGCCCTGCTCCCCCCAGTCCACACCTGAGCAAGTAGCATTGGACTCATCTTCGCTGTTCCCACAGTCATTGTCCCCATCACAGAGCCAGCGGTTGGGGATGCACCGGTTGTTCTCACACTTGAATCGGTCCGAGGGGCAAGTGTGCTGATCTGGGGAGAGAACAGTCAGGAGTCAGTAAGAAGGTGGGGTCCTCGGTTCACCACCCACCAGGCCTGGGACAGATGACGGCAGAGCTGCTATCCTTCAGGCTGCTGTTCAAATGGCGGAAGTAGGGGTGACTCACGGCAGAGTGCTGGGGCCTCATCACTGTTGTCCAGGCAGTCGTTGTCTCCATCACACTTCCAGCGCTCCTGGATGCAGCGGCTGTTGGCACAGGCAAACTCGCCTGGCTGGCACTGGGGTGGGGGCACGTAGGATGGGTTCGCTGTGGGCACCACAGGAATGTGAGGGGGAAGGTCAGACCCAGGTCATGGGATAGGTGCGCTGAGCCCCCTGTACTTTTTTGTTAATTTATTATGTTTAATACTACATAGAATATACAGAGTAATTGTTCCTAGTACATAATTCTTCATGGAAAAATTACTGGATGGACGTTGTAATTCTTTCTCAAGCAACAACATTGATATTACTGTATTTAGTAATTTCCATATTGCATGTAACCTGAGAATCAAATAGCTTCCAAGAGAGCCCTGTACTTCTGTCACTACTAAGTAGGCCTTTCTACATCTTCTCCCCGCCACCTCCCAGAACTCCCTCAGAAGTCATCTTGAGGACTCGCACAGATGCATCAACCCCACTAGGAAGAGTGAAGAGAGGACCCAGAACTCCGCGGCTCCAACCCCCTGCCCCCCGTACAGACGCCTCATCACCAGTACCTGCCTTAGCCCAATATCAAGAGTCACGTCTTTTGTCTAAGTTCTCATTGGCAGTCTTGAGAAGTCCATGACCCCAGTGTCAGCCCCAGCCCGCTAGGCCCTATGGCTCTGCACTTCCCCTTTCTGACCCATCCCACCCCCTTCTAATCTCTGAAACCTCTCCTGGTTCCCATGGGTGACTATTTTCTCTCCTGCACCTTAGGGACCAAGGGGCCAAGAGGTTGGTGTGTGTCCTCACTTCTTAGAAGTTCTTCCTGGCTATTCTCCACCTCTCCTTCCTAAAAGGTCATTGTCGACTTTCATACTACCAAACTGTACCAACATATACTTCTATGTGGCTTCCAAGCCACATCTTGTCATCATTAAGGGTTTTCAGCTCTTGGCTCATACCGCTTTCTCTACAGTCATCCCTGACTCAATTCTGGGTGACTTCGACATCCTTGATGATCCTTTCAGTTCTTTGACCCCTCAGTTCCTTGACACCCTGCCCCCCAACTGACTGACACCTTCTCCCTCCTCCGGGTATCAGCCACTCAACTCTTCTTGGACATTCAGCTCCACTGACCCCTTTTCCCTCCGGAAATTTCATCATAAGGAAACCATCTGGACTACGGGAAGTGAGAAATGACAGGGGGATGATTAAGACATGGGCTCTGGGTCAGCCTTGCTAGGTTTGAATCCCTGCTCTAACTTAGGGCTTCGGTTTCTTCATCTCTAAAGTGAGGACAATAAAATTGCCTTTCCCAGAGGGATGTTTGAAGGAAAAAGTTACTACATGGGAAATGCTTATAATGGGAACCCAGTACACAGCCCATGTTCAGGAAACGTTGGCTGTGAGTCTAACGAAAAACTGGAAACAACTTAAACATCCAACAACAGAGAAATGCTTGAGTAAATGATGGAACACTTGCGCTCACTTCGGCAGGACATATATTAAAATGATGGGACACTGATGTATATTTTAGGCATTAAAAATGCTGTTTATGTATTCATGACATAATGTCAAAAGACAAAAGCAGGAAACAACAGCAAGTGCAGCATGATTCCATTTATGTAAAAGTAAAAGTTTGAGAGGAGGTTTCCCAAAATGGCAGCAGTGCTTATTCAGGGGTGGCAGAATTTGGGGTGATTTGTACTTTCTCCTTTATATTTTTCTATACCATATACTTATTTATTTTTTACAAAGAGAATGACCCCTTTTTACTTTAATTAAAAAAATTTATTTTTGCAGTGCTGAGGATCAAACCCAAGGCCTTAGCTACTCAGATAGATCCACAGACTCTACTTTTATTATTTTTAAAAACAAGGCTATTTAAAATAATGCAACAAGGGCTGGGAGTGTAGCTCAGTGGTAGAGTGCTTGCCTAACATGTGCAAGGCTCTGGGTTCAATGCCTAGCCCTGAAAACATAAATAAAATAAAATGGCACAATAATAACACAGAAAATGTTTGACACAGATGAGCCAAAGCAGGCAGAAGATATTTTACAGACAGCATGATGACTGCTGTGTAAAAACCAATACTGTATCCCACCTAAGGAAGGAAAGATAGTGTGCAATTTACCACACACTAACAACGTAGTGGTATTTGTTGGTGGCATTTGGGCTTTTTTCCTCCCCTCTAATTTCCAGTATTTTGAACTACTGTTATTTTACTTTAATAATGGGTAATCAGAGCTGAAAGGAGTAAGGAATATTTTCCTCCTTCCATTGCTGCCCTGTTCGTCACTAAGCTGCCCCTAATCTCAATGCCCTCCCAAGCCCCCCCTTCTTATCCTTCAATGCCCCCTTCCCTCACCTCCATCCCTTGCTTCCTGTTGGCTCCACAGAGCATATCTTTGCTTTCTTAACCTCTGACTGGGACCCTGGGGCCTCCCCTGCTCTGTCTGTGACATCCCTCGGGGGTCAGCCTCCCACCCCCACCCCAGCCAGGCCCCTCATACCCAAGCAAGTGACACCGTCTGTGTCCAACACCTGGTCCTCTGCACAGGCACACTGGCGGCTCCCAGGGGTGGCCAGGCATAGGCTGCTGCATCCGCCATTGTTCACGCGGCACTTGTTGGTGCCCACTGTGGAGAAAGGCCCACAGGAAGAGATTCAGGGAGGACAGGGATGGATGCGGCAGGTCAGGAAAGGCCAGAGAGGGGAGGTGAGGGGATGGGGGAGAAGAAACAAAATGAGGATATGGATAAGGAAATATGAAGAGAAAGAAAGGGCATGATGAAGAGGGGACAGGCACGGAGCAGGAAGGGAAATGAGGAACAGAGTTAAATTGGGTCGGGGGACTTCTCAGAAGCCTCAAAAGTCAGAGCCTGGGGTCCCATCCCCCACCTAGGTCGCAGTCTGTCCAAGCCCTAGCCAAAGGGCTACCTTGCTGCTGCTGGGCATCATACATGCGGATCTCAAAGACAGGGGGCCGCTCGCTACGCAGAAGGGTCACGGTGGGGGATGTGCCTCCTGCACCCCGTTCCAAGCGGTAGACACTGCCACTCCGGTACTCAGTCCAAAAGAGGTAGTTGCCATGGTGACACAGGCCAAAGGCGTGGTTCAACTCAGGACCCTCATATACAATCTAGGAAAGGAGAGCATGTTTCTGAGGAGTTGGGAGACAAGTGGGGATGCCTGGGGAAGGGTCTGAGAAGGGTCTTGTTTTCCTCGTCAGCATGGGGGGCTTCTGAGGGATAGCTCTGCATGTAGCGAGATGCTGGGCCTGACTCTGCAGGTGACCCAGCAAAGAGGATGCTGATGGTGAGCTTGTCCAGACTCTCCCAACACACACACACACACACACACACACACACACACACACACACACACTACTGAACAGAAGCCAGAATTCATTCATTCATTTCTCCATCTAATAAATATTTATCAGGATCTATTAAGGGCCAAGATGTGGTAGGCACTGAGATGAAAAAGACATGGGCTCACCTTTGAGCACCTCTTGCCTCATGGAGGGCAAACAAGGGGAAGCTGGTGGGAAGAGGGGTCTGGAGTCAACAGCCTAGAGGAGGTGGCCTTGGGGCAGTGTGCCAGGGAAGAAAAGCAGGGGTGGGCTCCTGGGCAGCAATGACTCCGGTGACAGAAGCATCATGATGTGTGCTAAGAATTACAAGCTGTCTGGTATTGCTTGTTCAAAGAGTGATAAGATGCAGGGAACAGGTAGTCTGGGAACCATTTCATGAAAGGCCTCACCCACATACCTAGACATGAATGACTCACCAAGCACATAACCACCCAAAAGGACAAGCATACACATATGCCATCCCTATGCACCTCACACTTTAGTGCAGACACATAACAAAGTGTGCTGTGGTGTGTGCATATACACACACACATGCATACGAGTAGTCAGGCCCACAAGCAACACAGACAGGCACATACGCACATTAATAGAGGCGATCCTCAGATTAACAACACAATGTATAAGGCATCCAAGCTCACAGGTGTACACATCTATGGAGACAGGTAAACATACAAAAAGCACACAGATCTGCACAAACACATACCCACATACTCACATACAGCCTCACACATAACCATGGTGTGGCAATGTACACAGGCCTGCCCACCTTCCGGTCTGTGCCGTTGAGCAGTATGGTCTCAATGCGGTCATAGAAGGCATCCACCCAGTAGAGGCGCCCTGCTGGGATGTCCAGGCTTAGCCCATTGGGCCAAAGCACTGTCTTAGAAGTGACAAAGATATCTCGATGTGAACCGTCCATCCAGGCCTTCTCCAGCCGCCCTCGCCGACTGTCTTTGGGGTCCTCCTCCCAGTCTGTCCAGTACATCCACCTGAAGACAGTGACTGGTCAGTACTGCATGGGCCATGCCTGCCATCGACAGCCTCCCTCTGTGATCCCAATCCACTGGTGGTGTCCAGAGCCCCTCCTAGGGATCTTCCTGTCCTGCTCATCTTCAGACCACACATAGCATTCATTCCTGCTTCTATTCAAGTGATATTTGCTGAGTGTGTACTGTAAGGGGGCACCGCTCTGGCACCTGGGGGTGCAGTGGAGATCAACTCAGCAAGGCTCCTACTCCCAAGGAGCTCACATCCCACAAGAAACAAATCAATCAAGAAGGCCACGTCAGAGAGTGATAAAGCAGGGAGGCAATGAAATGGTGATGGACTGGTGGGTGACTAGACAGCAGATAAGGGTGAACACTGGAAAGGGTGACAGAATAGGCTTCTTTGAGAGGGTGGCATTTGAGCTGATTCCTGACACTGACAGACTCCAGATCTCCAAGTATCAGAGAGTTCCAATCAGAAGAAGTCCAAAGGCAGGAGCCCTAAGGCAGGAGTTTCTGGGGTATCTGTCTTAGGAACAGGGTAGGCAGTGGGGACAGAACTTCCAAATGTAGGAAGCAACCTGCAGGTAAGGTCAGAAAAGCACCAGGCAGACCCACAGGGGAGGGCAACCCACGCAGGTCCGATAAGGGACACAGGCCTCGTTCTAATGGTTAAGAGACTCTGAGCTGGGCGACAGGATCAGATTTCTATTTATGTGTTTAAAGCATCATTCCCTTCTCCCTGAAGACAGGGACATCAGCTCCCTCTCAGCCTCCATTCCTGCCTAAGTGATCTGCCTCAGTCTCCCTCCCCTGCGTTGCTCTCCTTCCCTAGTTCTCTGAGACCCACACACTCCCAAATCTTACCACCCCAAAGCCTGGGACGACGCACCCATTGAGTGGATCCACCACAATGGCCCTGGGGTGTGTCATCTTGCCCTCTATCAAGGTCTTGCGGGTCTGAGCAGCTTTCTCCAGTCTAGCCACGCTGATGGTCTTCTTGGGCCCATCATCCGTCCAGTACAAATTGTCCCCCATCCAGTCCACAGCCACACCCTCCACATTGTGGATCCCTGTAGGGGTCAAGGGTCAATAAAGGACAACCTCAGTAGAAGTTCTAAAGTGTTGACCCCTGGCTCTGCAGGACACAGGGAGCTGGGAGCACCTGGGGCCAGGTGAGGAGTGTAGGAACCACCTGGTGCCCTGGATTGGGAGGGGCGGCCTGAGGGAGGAACAGGGAAGACCACTTGTGCAACCACATCTGTGCAGAGGCACAGCCTGCCAAACTGCATGGCAGCCAGGAAACTACGTGGCTGACGGGGGCTCCTGCATGAGGGCATGTCTGGGTCTGTGCTTGGGTAGGCAGCTGAGGCAATGTGTATGTGGCTCTGGCTACAAGTGTGACACTTCATCCTAGGCCTAAAAATCCTGAACTAACAAAATGAATAAATCAGGAAGTGATTTTTCACTTAGGCAAAGGCTTCGTCTCCAGTGTCCTTTAAATAGCAGTTCCCCTGCTATAGGGCACCCCAATCTTTTCCTGATGAAGAGTTACTTTTGATTTCCCCACAGTCTTATGATTGCTGACTGCTGAGGTTCTCTGAGCTGCAGTGAATGGTGGGAAGCAGGACAAAGGATGGCTACTGGCATCAACCAGGCTGACCAGTTAGGGAGCCAGATCCTTGGGCCTCAAATGTAGGTTTGGGGCAGAACTTGTAGAGCCCAGGAGCCTGCATGCAAATGATACTCAAGAGACAGTGCATGGGAGACCTGCCTGAGCAGCTCAGAGGGAAAAACTGGATGCAATTCACAAACACAATTCTCTCAGGACATGCAAGGGTGCAGTTTGGTGGCCATGTGTGGGTGTGCCCTGCTCTGGTCTGGCAGGCCCGGCTCTGATTCAGGGCCTCAGGCCCTGTCAGCTGTGTGCTGCGTGCAGCTCCAGGGCTCTGAGCCAATGGCAGAGAGACCCTGAGTTTTCCCAAGGGCTGGCAAGGACAGCCCATACTGCCTAACCCATCCATCCTCCTGCCTCTTTTTGGCTCAGCCAAGAAGGGGGTCAAACAGGGTTCAACCTGTCTATCCCCTCATCTCCATGCCAACCTGCCTAGCCAGCCAGTCAGCAGGGGACTCTGCATGTGGAGAGGGCACTGAGAAAGATGTCTAGGCCCCAGATTGCTTTCTGTCCTGGGTGCCACGTCTCTCGGAGTTTTAATAGAATGTCTCCCACTTTGGATGCCCTTACCATCCTTGAGGATGGTCTCCCGCTCGGTGCCATCAATCTTCTGGCGGCCAATGAGGTAGCTCGTGGTGTCAGCAAAATAGATGAAGCCAGTCTCTGCATGGAAGTCCAAGGCCCGGGGGTTCATGAGGTTCTCGATGGGGATCATGTGCTCATCTGGGACCTTGGCCCCCATGTCCATTCCCCGGATGATGCCTGGCCGGCCTTTGCCATACACAAGGAATAGCTCATGCTCTGGCTCTAGGGCGGGTATAAACGGGGGCACAAAGTCACACACAGAGACACACAGACTCAGACACAGACACATTCACATACAACTCCATCCCCACCCCCACCCTCAGCCCCTGGCCTGGTCCCCAGGGTCTGCAATACCCCAACTATGCTGAGTCAGGAGCCACGGGGCAGGCAGGGCTCTGAGTCAGAAGGACAAAACATGCACATTGACACATTCAACTCCGGGACTAAGGCCACCACGCCCTGGGGGTTTGACCCCCTACCTACACTGTTGGGAAGTGGCAGAAGGACAGCATACGATGAGTTAAATGCCCACTGCTCAGCAGTGAAATCACTAGCCTAAAAGGAAAACTTTCAAAATATACTAGAATCTGATCACTTCTTATCACTTCCTCTGCTACCACCCTAGTCTAAACCACATCACTTTCTTGCCTACACCTTCTGGCTACTACTCAGCTGCCCTCTACCAGCGGCACTGTGATTTCTATACAACATGAATCTGATCATGCCATTTCTCCAGTCACCATGAGCTTCTCGTCCCAGTTAGAATAAAACCCAATGTTTCCCCTCTGTCTCCTTTTACTAATACCATTTGACCCCACTGGCCTCTGCCATTCCTCCAGCACACCAAACTCATGCTGGCTACAGGACCTTTGCACTATTGATTCCCTCTACCAGAAATGTTCTTCCCTCTGGGAGTCACATGGCTGGCTTCTTTACAGAAAACTTGGCTCATATCCACAGAGAAGCCCTCACTGTCATCACCAACTCTACGCTCTGTTTTATTTTCTTCATATACCTACCACCACCTAAAGCTGTATTTATTCATTTGTCTGTCTCCTTGACAGACAGAAGACCAGGGATAATGTCTATCTTGTTTGCTGCTGAATCCTCATTGCCAGAACAGTGCCAAACACATATTTCATGCCCAGTAGGTTATGTGCAAATATGAATGAATGAATGGACCGATTTAGACTTCTATGGAGCCTGAGCATAGTAATGGGAATGACCTGTTCTCAGCTGTGGGTTCAGATCCTGTCTCCATCCTTCACTTGGTCTCTCTGCATCTCAGACAGAAGCATCAGATTGTGGAGTGACATCTGAGGACACCTCCCACCCTCCCATCTGAGGTACACCTGCTCTCCCTGTCACTTACTTTTGCAGGACTTCCCATCACTGCCCAGGCTGAAGCCGGAGCGGCAGCGGCAGGTTCGAGCCTTGTGGCTGTTGGCCAGCAGGCAGATGTCGGAACAGCCGCCTGGCTTCCCGTACTGGTCATTCTCACAGGCGTGGCTCCGCACTGGGGAGAGGAGACGATCAGTCAGCACCTTCCAGAACCCCATGTCCAGGCCTTCAGAGAGCTTCTTGAAGTCCGACCACACTCCCTGCTGCTGTGGTCTCTGTGCCTATTATCCCATTTTAGAATTTGCAAGCGCTAGGTGTGGTGGTGCACACCTCTAATCCCAGCACTTGGGAGGCAGAGGCAGGAGGACTGCCATGAGTTCGAGGCCAGCCTGGGGTACATAGTGAGCTCAAGGCCAGCCTGAACTACATAGAGAGATCCTGTCTCAAACCCAGCCCCCCACCAAAAAAAAAATTTGCAAGCCACTATGCCACTGCCTAGCCTTCAGAATCACTTAGATGCGGCATCAGTGGTCAAGCGCAAGTCCAGTATTGGCTGTGGCCAGGTGCTTCTGCTCTGGACCAGGAAGGGAACTGGGAGGGGCGGAACGGAGAAGGGGCTCCGTAGGAGTAGGAAGAGGTGGGCAGGGCAAGCAGAGGGGCCAGGGAAGGTAGGCTGGGGTAGATAACTAGGAGAAGTGCTCATGATGTGAAAGAATGAGGCGTCCTCACAGGACGGTCCATAGAGGGGGGAGCCCAGAGCCCTTTGGGGGTGAAGTCAACTTTGGAGGGGCCATAGAGCCCACTCACCTCGAGGCTGACGCCGCTGGTGGTAGATATGGAGGGCTCCACCCTTGTCCACACGGGTGACAACCTGATACTCAGTGCTGTTGAAGCGGTTAACGCGGATCACGCTGGTCTTCTGCTGGGCGTTGGCATTGTCTGAGTTGGTGGCATAGAGATAATTCTCGAACACAGTCAGGCCATACAGGTGCTCGATCTGAGACAGCAGGTGGAAGCGGTCAGGCAGTCTTGGAACTCCCCCCTAAACTCCATTCTCAACTTTTCCCAACCTCACCTGTAGCTTTTTGTTTTGTTTTGCAGTGCTAGAAATTTAACCTAGGCAAGTACTCTACTACTGAGCTATGCCCCAGGACGCCCTACAGTTTTTGCTTATTTATTTACTTATATTAATTTGTTTATTTAGCAGTACTGGAGATTCAGCCCAAGGCTTTCACACTGAAAGCCTTTTTATTTTATTTTATTTTTTATTTATTTATTTTTTTTTCGGTGCTGGGGATCGAACTCAGGTCCTTGTGCTTGCAAGGCAAGCACTTTAACCACTGAGCTAAATCCCCAGCCCCTGAAAGCCTTTTTAAATGTTTTAAATTCCCAGTCCTTTTTAAATGATTTTTTGAGACAAGGTTTCACCAATTTAAATTGCCCAGGCTGGGAAACTTTGATCCTTCTGCCTCAGCCTCCTAGAGTGCTGGGATTACAGGCATGCACCAATACACCTGGAACCCTTTTTTTGTTGTTGTTTTTGAGACAGGGTCTTGCTATGTAGTTCAGGCTGGCCTTAAACTCAATATGGAGCCCAGGCTGTCTTCAAACTCACAGCAATCCTCCTGCCTCAGCCTCCCAAGTGCTGAGATTATAGGGTCACGCCACTACGTCTGGCTCACCCTATGTTTTTTAAACTCCACACTTTATTCTTACTTCCTCTGGCTGGATTACCTTGTCCTGGAGATTTTTGTTTGTCAAGATTTCATTCATCTTTCACAGAGCATATCTCTAAAGAACTTTTTGGAATCTTCCAGCCAGAAATATTTTCTCTTTCCACACTCTGTCTCTTTAGTGACACTCTGCTGTCCAGTACCTGGTGTGGCAATTAGTGGACTTGTCCTACCTACTCTACCTAAACCCATGGAAGACAGGAACTACAGCCCCCACAGAATTAGGCACACAGCAGATGTTCAATGACTTTAGGCTGAGTTAGTTTTGGGTCCTAAATCCAGTACCCAGACAACACTCTTAGTCTGGGTCCAGCCCTCAGTTCTGGAGAGGATGAGAGGTGACATTTGTCCCAAGGAAGCTCTGATCACTACCCACATCACTCACCCAGGGTGGCCAACTGTCCCAGTTTGCTCAAGACTAAGGGGTTTCCTGGTTTATGGGATTTCCAGCTAAAACCAAGACAATTCCAGGCAAACCGGTATGGTTGGTCACCTAATTATCCTTGAGAGAGAGGTGCCACCTTTAAACCGCGAGGGTTCTCACCTGGGTTCAAGACTAGTTGTGTGACTTGAGGTAAATCACTAAATATCTTTGAACCCTGCTTTATTCATCTGCCAAAAGGGAATTAAACTTGCCTGCTCATCTCCCAGGAGTTATTTTAAGAATCAAAAGAGAAAAAGGAAGTAAAAAGTGTCTCTAAGATGACGTTTCCCATCGGGGAAGAAAATATACCCTGCCCTTTTTCTGCAATTCTCCTCCCTACTCCACTCCCACCAGAGGACATGGGGCAACCATGTTCCCTGATGTGCTCCCCTCCCCCAACAATTTACCCAGAAACCTAGAGATCAGTTCTCCCACAAAGGCTTCCCTCTCACCTGATAACCCTGATTAATGGTTCCCCCACAATAGCCTCAGACAAAGTTCCCTCACCAGGATGCCCTGGATGATGGTCTGCCGGCCTTTTCCCTCATAGTCCACCACTTCAATGTAGTCCAGGTAGGCATCAGCCCAGTAGACGAGGCGGCTAACCAGGTCCAGCGTGATGCCATGAGGAAACACAATCTTGCTGTCAACGAGCTTAGTACGGTTCTGCCCATCCATATCACAGCGCTCAACCTTTGGGATCTGCCCGTAGTCAGTGAAGAATACCTTCCTGTGGGCAGATGCATGTTATTTGAGGTCATTAGGGACCCTCTTTCCCACAGTAACTTCTGCCTCCCTCCTTCTAGGGCCAGAACACCCGCCTGCCACTCTCACCCCATGGCGGGATCCAGGGCAATGCCCTTGGGGTTGTAGAGTTCCAGGTCTAGCAAAGTGACACATGTGTCCCCGTTTCGGTTGCAGACAAAAATCCTGTCATCGATGTCATCCACAAAGTAGAAGTTGCCTGTCAGCCAGTCGATGGCCATCTGTTCCACGTCTGGAGAGTGTGAATGGAAGAGCTGGGGAGGGGGCAGGTCCTCCATAGGCATGCCCCCCACCCCCAGCTGGTGCAGAGCCCACACCTGTGAGCCTGCCCTTGCTAGGGCACCCTCCTCTCTCACCCCATGGCTTTCCCTGGGTTCCTGTGGGCATTACTTGTGCCATCACCCTCTGCCTTATATTCTTTGCCATCTTTCCACATTTTGGTCTCTCCAAAAAGATGTCTCTAAGCATCCTCTACACACCTCCACTTTCCATGCGGGACTCAGGTGTCACACACAGAAGTACTGGGTAAACGCTGGCTGCCTGGTTGACTGACAGGCTTCTGCAACTCTAGCCCATTCTTTTTTTTTTTTTGGTGGTGCCGGGGATCGAACTCAGGCCCTTGTGCTTGCAAGGCAAGCACTCTAATCACTGAGCTAAATCCCCAGCCCCTCTAGCCCATTCTTGAACAGGATCTATCTTCTCAGGGTACCAACAGGTAGAGAAGACAGGGCCACTAGTTCATTCCAGTATTTCATTTTTTAAATCTGCTGTTACTTGAGATAAGAGCACCAGGCTAACTAAAACACCATGTATCTTTGCTTTTTGCTGGACTTTGATCCACTTTATATTGTAATAGTTACCTGGAAGCCATACATGTCAGATACATTTCAAAAATGGAAAAGCAGGATATACATCAATAAACCCAGTTGGGAAGGAAAATATTCCAAAATATGGAGTCTGCAAGGACCTAAAAAAGGACGGCTCATAGTGGCACACTGGGAACAGTACCATGGGTCAAACTTCCTCTACTCATCCCATGCCCCTGATTCCTCCAAGTTCCTACTACCCCATTTCCTCACTTCTTAGGGAGAGTCAGAAGTATGGAGAGTAAGACACAGGGCCAGAGGAGAGTCCAGGAGAAAAATCCTAGAAGTGAACTGAGGAATGGCTCAGAGAGAGGGCTTTAGGGATGTAGGAGTGGGGGAAGAAGATGGAAACCAGGTACCCATTCTCAGTCGAGGCCACAGTTCTAGAAGAAGCCCAGAGGGCCAGAGAAAAGAGGAGTGGGTCAAGGATAGAGAGAAGTCTGAAGGCAGGAAGTCTGGGAACAAGGACTCTGTTGGCCTCCTCTGGACCCTTCCTCTCTAGAACTCACTGACTTCCATTCTCTCACTGGCCCCCTACAACTCTGTTGTCAGGGGTCATTATCTCTTGCAAAGTAGGAATTTCCTAAGGGAGTGACTTTTGGGGATTCTCGCCTTTACTGCCACCTCCACGAATTTTCCCAACAGGTAAAGAAATCTTTGGACTGCCTGCCTTTAGCTAAAACTCACCCCACATTCAACCCAGTAGGGATTATTCTGCCCTCCCACAGCTACAGGTATAATAACTTGGGTTTTACTCAACTCCTCCCTAATCCCCTTCCACCCCAGAAGGATTCAGGGGCTGTTTCCTAACAGCAGGGTGGGGGGCAGGGGAACTGGAATGAGGCTTCCAAGGAACTTGGCTGGCGGGTCACTGACTCACAGTCACAGGACTGAGGCTGGGGGGGAGGAAGGGAAAGAGCCAATTGGAGGCCTTCATCAAACCAGTCTCCTCTTCAGGTCTCCTCTGGTAAACCTCACCTGGAGACAACTGGAGAAGGAGGTCATAGGATGAGGTGTTACCCATGTAAATACAGACGCATCCCCACATGCAGCCACGTTTTCCTCTGGGTCCCTACTACTGGCCTATCCTGGGGAGAGAGAGCAGGGTAGCCTGTGGAGGCCCAGGCTACGGAGGAAGAGGGCCCAGTGCAAGGGTTAAGGTGACCAAATCGCCCCACACACTGTTACCACAGAGAAACCAGATTAAAATGAACACTGCCAGCTGCGTTCCAAAGGAAGCTGAAGTCCCAGAGCAGGGACCTGCCTGCAGCTTAGGCAGCCAGCAGGGTGGCTGAAAGTCAAACAGGGCTGCGTGCCCTTTACTTGGTGGGCACGGCAGGGGTCTGGGGGCTGCTGGCATGTAAGGGAACTTCATCAGTCAAAGCTGTTTTCCCAGCACCAGCTGGCGCACATGTCCTCTCCAACTTCCTGAGGCTTCCCTGAGTCACTGCCCAGCCTGAGGCTGGCAACACCCGGCCCCTGCTCCCCCACCCACCCTTCCACTGGCAAGAGGGGCAGAGGAAGAAACCTGCAGAGAGCTGATGCCCCAATCTTAGGTGCTGCTCCACAAGCATCTGCCCAGGCCTCGGTATGGGGGCGAGCCAAGTGCCTCCCTCCTGGCCTGGATTCCCTCCCACTTCCGGGAAGAAAGGCAGAAGATGGTCCCTGTTCTCAGATATTTACCTTTGGCTGGTCTCCCCTTACACCTCCCCACAGGCCAGGCAGGGCCCCACTCAGCAGGCCGGTGAGGAGTTGGCAAGCACTGGAGCCTGCCTGGCCTCCCCTTTGGTATTTTTGCAGCTGGAGACTATTAGTTGTAAGCAAAAATCCTTTGTTATCCAACCCCCCTCCAACACATTATTTTCCTCTCTCCTAAAGTTCAGATTCCTCTGCCTGCCCCAACACACACACACACACACACACACACACACACACACACACACACACACGGTCACCACTCTAAAGCCTTCGTACAGACATGAGGTCAGATAGGAGGGCTATCCTTCCACCAGGGCTTTCCCACGGGAGTCTCTGGGCCACTCCCCTCTGTCCTATGGCTTTGGCCTGAGGACCTGAGCACTCTGACTCCACAAACCTAGAGGGTAGCTGTCCTTTGGGGCTTGGCCTTCAAGGGCTGCCCTGCCCTTGAGGAGCTCTGGCCAAAGGCTCCAATCCTTAGGACAGGAGAATCTCAAATCCAAGAGGAGGAAAAAGAGTCCTGTGTTGAGGGAGGAGTTTGGCAGTGGCCTGGTGGCCAAGTAGCTGAGGATTCTAGCACAAAGAGTGAGGTTAGGGAGCTGGGAAGGGGATGTGTGAGTCAGAGGGGAGGTCACAGTCCGCCTGTGATGTTGCAAAGAACTTTCGGTTCCAGGCCCCAGAATAGACCTGGGATGTGCGTTTGCAACGCTGAGCCCTCTGAGCAGCCCCTGTCCCAGAGCCCAGAAGGCTGCACGCCACACAGCTCCAGTTTTTCTCAACTTCTCCATCATCAATATTGTTCAAGAGGTATTTCCCAAATAGAACCTGCTTTCCCAGAAACAACTATAGCTTTAGTTATAGGATTCCAGTCACTTTCTTGAAAATAAGGAAATCTGGAGGAAGGGGCCTTTATATTCTAAGAAAACGTTCCCCAACACACCTATATACCCAAAGATTGTAGGATTTGGTGCCAGGTCCCTAGATGGGGAAGAGAATCCAATTTCACCTTAGCCACATCCCCAGGGAACACACTGGATTCTGGCCCTTATTCCATGAACCCCCACCCATTTCCATTGCTTGGCTCTTCCTGAATTCAGCTGAGGTCTAGACACCAGCAGCCTTGGTCTAAATTCTGGTTCTGTCATCTTTCAACGATGGGACTATGGGCAAGTTACTCAATACTGCTGAGTCTTAGTTTCTTCATCTGTAAAATGGCATGGTGCAGTAACAGCACTTAGCACACAGCTTGGCACATAACAAGCCCTCCACATGTGGGATCCATTGTTCATGCCACCATCCTCCCTCACACCAACCCATCCTTTCCCACCAAGCTCATTCCTTTTCTACCAAACTGCCATCTGTGCCTCCGGTCAGAGTCTGTGGCCTTCTTGGCTAGGTGGGTTCTCCAGCGGGGAGCTGGGGGCCACAGCTACTGTCCCTCCAGATCAGCTCAGGCTTCTGGTGGAAATGCTTCTGTGGGAAGGTGTTCTCCCTGTGGGATGCAGCTCTCCTGGGTGGAAGGAGCTCCCCTTGTTACAGGCTTCACTAACCCCAGACTCCTATCATCAGGCCCTGTTCATCCGACTGCCGATATCGGGAGAGCAGGGCTGCCTTTCAGCCCTGTCCCAGGCCCCTGACACACGTATTGACTTGTTTAACAGCTGTTTATTGAATACTGGATCCTTGCGCTATTTTCCTATAGCTGGGACCTCACTGTTTTCCTTCTCTTCTGCCACCTGGATCCTGTTTCTCTGTCCTCTGATGCCTGGGACAGAGGAGAGGATGTTGCTACTCTGGGATCTCACCCGGGGGGCTGGGAGGGCTGATGAAATCTGGTGACTTCAAAGGTGGAGGTGGAGGAGGAGGCTGTGGGACAGGGGTGGCACAAGCTTTGCTCAATGTTGTGGCCTAATACTCTTGTTTGCTGCTGGACCCTGACTTCAGCTCTTCCTTGTTGGACTAGCAAGTCTGGAGCTTAGCTACATTGTGTCACCTCGTTCCTCTGAGCACTGTTCCTGCCCTTGTTTACACTTCCAGCCTGGGGCTTATACTCTGTTCCCTTCCCCTGCCTGGTTTAGGTCCCCAAGACACATTTTGTCCTAGATCCCAGGGAGGAGATGCCTGGATTCTGCTCTTCCTGTCTTAGGGTCTTTTGAGAAACCCTTGCTGGGCTCTAAAACATGTCTGTCTTGCTTAAGTTACTTCCTTTGGCTTGAAAACAAGGAGGAGGGTGCTGGGGGCAGGCTGGGTGGAGAGGCAACTTCAAGTAGACAGCGGGGGAGGAGAGGACAGGGCTGGCTCTGGGCCGGGAGACACAGGGCTGGTCCTGGCTGGGAAAGGAGGAGCAAAAGGGCTGTTGGATGATTAGGAAACTGGGAAGGGGAATAGGAGGCCAAAGTGCCAGGATGCAGGGGGCTGAGGGCCAAAGAGTACGGTGGCTGGACTCCTTTGCTGCCCTCAGTATTCTGACATCTGTGGGTCAGAAAGGTCAAAGAAGGGGGAGCCTTTCATATGCAAAGTCCAGAACATTCTGTAGTAGGGTGCTGAGAGGGTCTGGGGTGCCTACTGCAGTGAGAAGCTCCCTTTCCAGTTCATCAGACTACAGGACTGCTGTCTGCCCCTTCTTGGCCTCCCTCCTGGACAAATCACTACCCCATTTCCTGTTGTGATTTTAAAAACACACACCAGAAAAAAAAAAAAAAAGAGGGAGGGAGAGAAAAGTGAAGTTGGCCAGCTGGACTTGGGGACCCATTTCGCAACCTTGCTCCCTGCAGCTTGGGGGACCTTTTCTGAGCCTTCCAGCCTATTTCATTCTTCCCCATGCAGCATGGAGTAGAGACGGGAAACCCAGAATCCCTTAGACCCTCCAGACTCTCCTCTCACACACACCCCAACACTTCTAAGTGACTTAAGCAAACCCTATTTCCTTCCAGGCCTCAGTTTGCAAGCTCAGAACCTCCCCTCACCACACCCGCACCTTCCCAGGGGCTGTCTCTTGGAGCCCTCCTGCAATCTGCATCATTCTTCCTACAGTAGAAACATCCTCAGGGCTGAAGGGAGAACAGGCCAGAGGAGCTCGGCTCAGGAAAGGCAGGGCTGGGGCAGGTGGGATGGGGGCGAGTGTAAGCAGACATGACCACCAGCCCGGTCCAGGACTAGCCATGAAGGAGGGAGGATGGCCAGAGGTTCCTTGAGAAGGTGGTTAGAGGTGGGGGTTAGGGTGGGCAGGCTGGGTCCTGGCTCTGGAATTATCAGGCCTATAACCCATCAGGGCTTCAGTCTCCAGAATTTTGGTCTTGTGCATCATGTTCAAAATACTTGCCATGTGTATGTAGAGCTTACACTATTATTTACTTTGTATTTCTTTAAACTTACTTTTCTTATTTTGTTGCATCCTAAATAACCTATGAAATCAGAGGCTTGATATGTTGGTTATAGGAATTTCCTAATAATAGTATCAAATAAAAACATAACAATAAAAAAACAAAAAAAGCTTGTCCATATGCCACTTAAAGTTAAGACCAAGCCACTTAGGGAAAGTTAATACTGAAAACCAAGGGGCTGGCATCCGTCCTTGCTAAGTCTTTCCTTCTCTTCTGGCTCCTACAGTCAAGCTCTCCAGGCATGGACTTGGAGCCTCTTAGGCCCCCATCCCAGTGGGCCAACAGGAGCAGTGGGGAGGATAGGTGCTGGATGTAATCCCAGGTGGGAGAGACGCGATGACTGGGCCTGGGAGAAGAAGGGTCAGCAGCCCAGGAAAGAGAGGGGCACGTCCCCTGCAGAGCCTTGAAGGAGCCTTTGGAGGCTCTCAGGATTCAGAGAAGGTTTGGCTCTTGCACCCCTAAACCCATAGGAACCAAGCTTACTTCCTGGCCTCCTTCTTTCTATTCTACTTCTGTTTTCAGAATTTTCTCTGGGATAGGCTCCTTCTCATACCAGCAGGCTGGTCTTACTAGCCCCAATACCTCTCAACTGTCAGACTCATCCCTCCAGACTCATCTTGCTGCACAGGGCTCAGCCCAGGGGTCCAATAGAGGTCACAGTCACAGCAAAGGATAGGATGATTGCAGGAAGGGCCACCCTGGAGACCAGAGAAGGCAGGAGAAAGCAGTAGCCTTTTTCTTTATTCTCTAGGGAAGCTAATTACAGGCCAGCAGCCCACTGAGCAGGTGAGTGCCTGGGCCCAGCTATCCCACATGCCAGGGTAGGCCGCCTCCTGGGGAGGGGAGTGAACTAGGGAGGGGGGAGGGTGCTACGGAGAGACACTTCAACATCCTCAGCTCAGGGCCCATAATTAGTTTGTGGGATGAGAGAAAAACAACCATCCTCAGGGTGACAGCCAGACATTCTGGCGTCAGGGGTGTGGGATGGGGGCAGGGCCAGGAGGAAGGGACAGGAGTTAGGGCAAGAGGAACCCACTCATTCACCCCATTTCCCTCCAGAACCTTGGTCTCTTCCAGACTCCTGGACTCTGCCCCAGAGGGGCCCAGTGAATCTCTTTGCCAAAGGATGGGTGTCTGCCTGAGGTTACTTCTTCCTTCTGTGGAGGAAGTCAGGAGAGGAGACCAGACCAGAGCAAAAGTTGGGAAGGTTCTTGTCAGAGCACCCCAGTCACCTACCCACTAGGGCTGGAGAGGACACTGCTGGACATATTGTATTTGCCCATCCAAGACTGTTGGGTAGGGCAATGGACAAGGAACTGGATTGGGGAGGGCAGCTGTCTCATGGGGACTTCCTCAATCCCATCCTATCTTCTGTGGGGTTCCTTGAGCTGCCAAACCCTCAAGAGCTTGGCAACCCTCCACTTGGCACTTGGAGGAGGACCCCAAGGTCCCCAAAGACACTGTCAGGGATGCTCTGGAGGAGCTGGGGGCTGAGGTATGAACCTTGTCATGAGGCCACAGAGTGATGGGCCCCTCTGCTCTCCACCAATCCCACAGGCCCCTTTCTCTTGCCAGAATAAACCCCTTTCCACCTCCTGGGATCTTTTTTCTGCAGGGACCACCACAGGAACTGAATAAAAGAACTTAAAGATCTTCTAGATCTGGGGATGTAGCTCAGCAGTACAGTACATGTTTAAGAGGCCATGGGTTTGATTCCTAGCACTGGAAAAAAAAAACAAAAAACTTTCTAGAGAGCCCAGGGTTCACAATCCTAAATCTTATGTGAATAGCCCTTTATTACCATGTCTACTGAAGCTTTCACTTCAGTTAATCTGATTTGGACAGACAAGCTCAAACCCACTATACAGATTAGGAAACCAAGGCAGAGACAGGGAATTCTGGTTTATTCAAGGTCATAAATAAAATTACCCTGGGAGGTGGGGCAGACTAATCTCAGGCGAGATTCTTTCTTTCAGCCCTGTGGGGCACTTCATGGAAATGTGATGATGTCAGATATTGACTCTAGAGCTGTTTTTGTTTGTTTGTGTAACAGTATCTGAGAAGAGTGGAGCTGCGCCAGGCAGTGTGTCTACACTCAACCATGCATGTGCCCCATGCCCTGACAGCCATTCTTCTACCCTGCAGCTGGAAGTCCTTTCTGGTCACATCCCCAAGGGAAATGAAAGAACCTGTAGATGATCTAGCCAGGCCCTGGCTCCTCTGCCCTCAGCCACAACTTAGCAGGGCTTCCCTAGGGTCCAGATCTTTCTTTCCCTAGCCTTGGCTCCTGCTGCATGGGTCAGCCTCTCTGTGGTCTAATCAGTACTCTCCTCTCCTAGAGAGGGGACAGCCCCTGGTCTCCAGAGATTGGCCATTATCACCCCTTCAGCCCTCACTTCTCCTTTGAGACCTCCTTGAGCATGGAGCTAGAAATGCGAGAGCCAGCTAGAGACACCTCAAAGAGGAAGCAAAGCTGTGGCTTTGACCTTGCCTTATACAGGCAGCATGGTGTCCAGGCCCCTGCCTCTGCCTCAATCAGGGACATCTTACTGGGCTCCTGCCCCAGATAGGCACCATCCTGTCTAAGCCTCTACCTCTGTTCTAGACAGGGTCCCTCTCACCCATCTCCCCGGCCCTCCCTTCCCCTCTGAGCTGGGAGTGGGTGACTCACGGTGTAAGCTGAGGGAGATGTTGATGGTGTGCTCATCCACAAAGCCCTTCAGGCCTGGCATGCGGGCGCACTTGAGTTGTGTCTGGGCGGCACTGTCCCCAACGTGCACCCAGCATACGGTCTCATTGGCATAGCTGAAGTCCATGGCTGTGGTCTGCCGCGTGCTGGTAGGTGTGATGGTAGACACCTGGGCCCCACTCAGGTATGTAGCCAGGATATTCTGGGAGTTGGCGATCAGCAGTACAGGAGGCCGGTCTACTGGCTCTGAGAATGGGGCAGAGAAGGGTCAGTGCAGCTGGGGCCCTAAGATTTCTCAGGCCACTCCCCATCAGGGAACTGCATAGAGGGTGCCTGGCACGGAGGTCACAGGCAGCCCCACCCACCATTCTTGGCCTTGCAGGAGCGGTTGTCAGGCTGCAGCAGGTAGCCTTCCACACAGCCACATGTGAAGGAGCCGTCTGTGTTGGTGCACAGCTGGCTGCAGGTGCCATACACTGAGCACTCATCAAAGTCTGCCAGGGAAAGGACAAGGGTGTGGTCATTTCCAGTGTAGTGAGAGCAGGAATGTGGGTGCCCTTAGACACCATCAGTAACTCCATCCTTATACCTACTTTGAAAAATAGTCTGGCAGAATCTATTATAGCATGAAATATGCAAACCTTATTCCCCAGCATATCCAGTCTTGGAATTTATTTTAGAGAATTATCACACATGTACACATGTCATCCATTCATTCAGAAAACTTTTTTTTTTAAGAAGATGGTACCTCAGATTGAGCCCATGCACGCTAAGTAGAGTTCTACCACTGACCTACATTCCCAGTGCCCCCATCCCCACCCCTTTAGGGACAGGGTCTCCAAACATTGCCCAGGCTGGCCTTAAATTTTCAATCCTCCTCCCAAGTAGCAGGGATTATGGGTGTGTGCCACCAGAAACAGCTGTAGAAAAGATTTCTTGAGCACTTGCACATAAGGCCCTAGGTTCCATCCCAGCACTGAAAAACAAGTTAGAGAAAGGGAACAGAGAACACAGGTGGTAGGGGTGTAATTTAAGAGTGGCCAGGATGGCTTCCCAGAGAAGGTGGCACTTATGCAAAGACTCAGGAAGGAAAATTTAAAACAGAAAAGTTTGCACTGTTTGTGACAAAGAAAAATTGGGAACATCTTAGTCATCAATAGGGAGATGGCCAAGTAAATTGTGGTAGTAGTTAAACGTCACAGTGGTTTTTAAAAGAATGAGGTAGATCTCTACATGTTAACAGGGAAAAACATCTCTGGAACATACTGAGGAGTAAAAAACATTGTAAACGATACCCTCGGTACGGTATTCTTTATGTAAAAAAGGGCACACACACAAACAACGCTTTCAGTTAGATTTCTGTGAGTCCACGTACACAAGTGCACATGAGGGTCTGCAAAGAAAGGGGGCACAGTGATAGCAGAGTTGACCTCCAGAGAGATGGTAAAGGGACCAGAATTGAAAAGATCTGTCAAAGGAAATCACATGTAGCTGTAATGCTTTAATTTTTTTTAATTTATCTACAACCTATAATAAGATGAATTTTTAAAAGTCTGGTGGAAGCAAATGACTAGGGCTCCTAAGTGCCCCGGAGCACACCCCTTGCACCTTCCTTCTCATTTCCCCTACCCCGAAAGCCCCCAGCAGCACACACATGTGCGCAAGCACATGTGCTAACATACCTTTGCAGGTCTTGCCATCTGCCTGCAGCTGAAAGCTGCTGTTGCAGTAGCAGGTGGGCCCGCTGAGTGTGGGGGCACAGTGGTGCTGGCAGCCCAGCCGAGAACAGTTGCCTCGGAGCTCTGTGTGGGGGCAGAAGAGACACACACTCAGGCCTCCAGACCCAACTCCAGACCCCGCAGCCACCCTCAGGCGGCAGCCTTCCCTCATTTCCCCTCAATTGTCAAATTCAAAGGGAAGGGTGACATTGTCTGAGAGAGAGAGGGCCTTAGGAGTCATGTACTGTATTTTATAAAAAGGGAAACTGAAGTCCAGAGAGGGCCTGAGACTGGCCAGATGTCACACAGCCAATTTCGGCTTAGACCCACCTCTCTCTGCTCTGGCTGCTCAGGACCATCTGTGTCCCCCTAGGGTTCTGGTACTTTGTTGGGGTCAATAAGAAGAAGATACATTCACAGTCTCTTATCTGCACTGCCCACAGACTACAATATCAGGTGAAGATGAAGGACAGGTAAGGATTTGAATATGTCTCCAGCTTTGGCCTAGAAGCACCCCTCTAACCTGTCCCTTGTGCCCCTGGAACCTCAGCAAGAAGGCCCAAAGGCCAGGTAGAGGATGGAGAGAAGAAGCAAAACTGGTTCCCTCAGGATTCTTTTCCAATCTTTCTTCTGCCACTGACCCACTTCCACAGGGGAGACAGAAAGGAGTGAGACAGGAGGAGGGAGAGGTGGGAGAGCAGTTGCCTGCCCCCCCAGACCAGCGACCCAATTAATGGCCTTGCGTGGGGCCAGGCAGCTGGGCCACAAAAACCCCTTTGTCCAGCTGCCTCACACCCCCGCTGCCCCCAGGAGAGAGAGTGGCTGAGATGTTAAGGCGTTTAAGGCACTAAGCCTGCCAGGAAGAGTTGAGATGGGGGGACAGGGCCCAGTTATTCTTTCTCCTCCCCACTTCCAACCAAGAGCCCACATGTGCTACCTTCTAGCCCTCCCCTGAGAGGGAAATATGGTTTGTTCTAGAAAACCTAGAAAAGAGCTTCTCTTCTGGATGTGGATTGGGGTGGGTGAGGAAACCCAACTTCAGTAGAAGCAGAGAAGGAAGTTCAAACCCTAGGTTTTCCAGGTTCTTTGTTGTTTACAAAACTGAGAAGGTATTCAAAAGGAAGTAAACTTGGAGGCACACAGTCTGACAGGAAGAGGTATTGGTGGTAACTGACGTCAGCCCCCAAGTCCACTTCTGCATCCTATTCCAGGAGCTTCAGGCAAAATCAACCAAAGGAAAGGAGAAAAACCTTCCAAAAACTCCCTTGCTTCACACTCTCTGCCTGAGTGAAAGGCTCCAGATGTGTCTCCTCCCACAGGCAGATGTTTTCTGACGTGCGTATGGCACAAGACAAGACAGCCCCACCTCCCGCCCTGTGGTTGCCCCTCCCCGAAGGCCTTGCTCAGAGCCTCGCGGAGGGTGCTTGCTCCAGGCCAGACCTCAGGTCAGTAGAGAGAGGTCACTATTTCTTGACAGATAGGTCTGAGGCTCTGTCTCTTCTCAATTGTCTGATATCTCCTCAATTGCTTGCACAGTGACCTAGACTCTCCATGGCCCACAGGGAGACTGCAGAGCTGGTGACCTGAGCACAGGTAGGAAGAAGTCTGACTTACCCTGCAATGTTCCCTCCTCGGACCAGAGAGCTTTCCCATCAACCACCCCTAAAAGTACAGGCTATAGAGAAGAAGGATCTAGAGCAGATTTCAGGGCCCCCAAGACCTGCAGTTCCTGGAGATTCCTCCAGGGCACTGGTGTGGACAGCAGGTGAACGAAACTCTAGATCCTACTAACCCCAGCTTCAATCACAGCATCAGAACTTAGGTCCTTTCAAAGAAAGGACTCTACTGCTCAAAGCAGAAAGTATAAAAATAATGAACTCTCATTTTACACACAAGGACCTGGGGTTTGGAAAAAGCACACACAGGCAGGGAGAAGTGCCCAGGCCAGGGCACTCGTTTGGTCAAGTTCCAAGCCCAAGGGCTCACCAATGTCATCTGCCATCTGATGGCAAGTCTGAGCAGGAGAGAGGACATGGCCTCATCCCCACTGATGGCACAAGGAAGAACGGTCCTTGGGTGGTAGCCTCCTGTCCCACCAAATGCCAGGCAAAGAGCTCATGGATCTACAGGAAAGGAGAGTGCGAGAGAGTCCTTACCCCGGCAGTGGGGCCCCTCATCTGAGCCATCCACGCAGTCCTGGACTCCGTTGCAGAGGCGGGACATGGGAACACAGAGCTCAGTGCCCAGGCAGTTGTGTTCATTCGGCTGGCATCGCTGGGCCTTACTCTGTGGGCCTGGTGGGAGATGGAAGAGTTGGCATAACCAGGTTGACTAAGGTAGGTGTTTGGCCAGCTTTCATTGGGACTGAGTGCAGTAAGGATAAGCTGAGACTGTGGTTTCAGACACCAGCATTTTTTCTGTGGGAGAGGTGTGCTGGGGATTGAACTCAGGGCCTTGCATTTGCCACCAGCACTTTTTTTTTAGAAGTCTCAGATGCTTATTAGACCTGTTGGCCCCTAGAGCAGTGATGCTGATGCTTCTGGAGCTTTCAGTGATAACAAACAGTCAGCTGCGATGTGCCATAGGTTAGCCCCCACTGCCCTAGAGCTTCCATCCACCGTTCCCAACAACAGCCACACATCTGGAGGAAGGTGAAGAGGAAAACTAGACTTTCAGCGAAGGGTCCATTCCCCTCATAACCCATGCCTATGGAGCCTAAGACCTCAGCATTCTATGCTTAGGGAGTAGGAGGTGGTCAGAGGTGAAAGGTTTTGTTTAGCTGAGTCCACAAGAGAGAGAAACTCAAATGATAAAGAACATTTCCATTCTATAGTTCCCCAGGCACGGAGCCTGGGGATGAGAATGGCACCAAATCGTCTAGAACTTTGCTGACTAATATATAGCACCAGCCACATGTGGCTATCAAGCATCTGGAATGTGACTGGCTCAAACTACCTATAAAACTATAGTGTAGATGTTAACTATAAAAACACACTGGGGGTGGGGATTTAGCCCAGTGGCAGAGTGCTTGCCTAGCAAGCACAAAGCCCTGAGTTCAATCCCCAGGCCCCCCCACAATGTAACTAGATTAAAAACACACTGGATTTTGAACACTTAATACAAAAAGGGGCAAAGATCTCTGATACATTTTCTATGGGTAATACACTGAAATGATAATATTTTGGATACACTGGATAAATTAATTATTACAATTAATTCCATTTGTTTCTTTTTTACTTTTTTAATGTAGGTACTAGAAAATTTCTAGTCACTTGCATGCATGACTTTCAATCCATTTCTATTAGACATTACTGTTCTAGACTTCTAACCCAGAGCAGCGGCCTGCTGAAAGGATTTGGGAAGGGTCAAATGTGGCCAACTGATGATGTCTCTGGCGCTTCCAGAATTTCTAGGAGGAAGGGTGACTATACATGTGCCCATGCAGATCCACACAGGCATGGAAGAGTCCACATGCACAAGTGAGAGGTGGGAATGTGAAGGGTTGTAGTGTGTGGCGAGAATTTGTGTGGGAGGCTGGTTTGTATGTGCTTCTGTTGGTACCTGTGTCTGGGTACATCCCTTAGAGTGCAGGCTGTGTGTCTGTATCCACTGTATGAATTGGCATGGACTATTCCAACATGTCTGTGCCTTTGTCAGAGCAGGGATGGACAAGTTAGTGCCGAGGGGGGTCTGTGTTTGTCTTTTATGGGTTCAGGAGTGTGCATGAACTGACGTGATGTGGGGATGTGTATAAGGTGGGGTGTGCACCAAACTGAAGAAAGAATGGACAAAAAGAGCCATATCTAGGCCATTTGTATGGCTTTCTTTACTCCTAACACCCAAGCACAGAGTCAGAAATTGGAGGGTGTGGAGGTGGTAGCATCAGACTAGAAAAGACTTCAGGACAAATACCCCTAGCCCCACTCCTCCAGGGAAGGGTGTAGGGCTAAGGCCAAGAGAACTGATAGCTTCTTTTTTGGGCCTAAAATTACCCCTAATAAGTATAGGTTTAGGTGGGGACAGGACATGGGATGGGACTGGAATAGGATAAATCCCAGGAGAGAGAACAGAGAGTCTTGGAATAAAGGGTCACCTAGACTAGACTCTGAGCCAGATTAGCCAAGAAGGGACGATGCTGAAGGTGGAGACACCCGGGACTTGGGTCCTGCCAGCAAGTCCCCCACCACCAACCCTCTCCTCCAACTGGCAGGGTGAAGACTAGGCGGGGACCTTTCTCCCAGTTTCAACAGCTGCCTCTGATTACACCATTTATTGGGGGCAGGGAAGAACAAGGATGGCGGGAAATGCACAGGGGTGGAGCTTCTGGTACAGAGGCTGAACAAGACCTTGGCCTTTGGCCTGAGAGCCTAAGGACAAAAAAGTACCTGGCAAGACCTAGAGGCCACTCATCAAGGGCCCAGGAGGCTCAAAACTAGGAAGAAGAGGAAGGGCCACCAAGCCATCTCCTCTGGCAAAGCCACAGACCAGAGGACACAGTCCCCAGTAGCTCAGGGGTACAGTAGCCCAGGGAGAAATCAAGGGGCCATTCCCGTGCACACCAGGCAAAGTGCTGGGCACTGTGAGCAGGGGGAAGAGGACAGGTTTAGCTGCGTCATAAGCAAACACAGCCACAGAGCAAGGTCCACACCAGGGTAGAGTGTACTTGTTCTCTTCTCAAACATCTACCAAAGGGATGTCAAGGGTTTGGAAAGAGGGACCCAGAAAAGATACTTACAAATCTCAGGGGCCTCATCGGAACCATCTGGGCAGTCCCTCTCGCCATCACACCGCCAGCCCTTTGAGATACAAGTGATTTGGTCTCTGCAGGCAAACTGCTTGGGGCTGCAAGTCTTAGGGGCTAGGGGCGAGGAAAGAAAAGGGAAGTACAAATGAAGGGTGGAGGCCTACTCTGAGGCCCTCAAGCTCCCTAGGATTCCCCTTCCGTCCCCAGGATCAGTCCCCATCTAGTGGAAGCTCTAGTCACAGTCCATGTGCCTGGGGCTGGGGAGGGGTGGCTGTGAGTGACTACTTGACACTGTGTAGCTGTGGCAGAGATCCAAGGAGGTCTTTACCACTGCCACCTGACCAGGCCTCAAGGCTGCATGACCGGTGTGCCTCTCCTCCCCCTTGCTGCTCCTGTTACTCTGACCAGACACTAGTAACCAGGCTTTGCTGACTAACAGTGATGTGATTGGCGGGGGGTGGGGGTGGGTGGGTGTGTGTATATATAGGCCTCTGCTGAGTTTCCTCTTCATTTTCCTTTTGCTCCTACTAGTAGCCCGAAGCTGGCCTTTTCTAACCTCTTTGCTTCTCTGCCCTCTAGGACACCCCTGGTCCTTCACCCATCACCCTGGCCAAGCCCAACTCCAAATCACCAGGTAGCCAAATGGAAACTATGTATAGGGGGTATCCTTGGCACACAGAAGAGCTCAGAGATGGCATCTGCAGAGGGACAGGAGGCGCTGGGCAGGGGAGACACTCCAGCTGCCACCTCCACTATCTAAAAACATGGCCCCCTTGCTGGTTAGACTTCAGGGAGGACTTCCCATAGAAGTCCTCAGATAAGAGACACTGAGAGATTGCTGAGGATGGCACAGATGGAGAACAGAGGTGGGGGTGGTAGGCATGACCTCTAGCAATTAGTTTCTGCCCACCAACCTGTGGAATTACTACATCAGGGACCTCCTAGCCCTGCCCTCCTACCCTACACTCTTCCCTCCCTTGCTCCCAAGGAGAAGTTAGAATGGCAGCAGCAATTCTTATTACTGAGGGCTTAGTATGTGCTGGGAAGTGTGGTAAACCAGTTCTTTCCACGTATCATCTTCTCTAATTCTCTCCACAGGATGACAAAGTAGGGACCACTAACGTCACCATTTCACAGAGGAAGAAACTGGGCCACACTCGCCTGGGGCCACATAGCTGGCAAATGACAAAACCAGGACTCAACTCAGTTCTGCTGACTTTAGGCTCTTAACCAGTGCAGTCCATACCAGTCTCCTACTCCTGAAAGAGGCTCAGAAGTAGCTCCACCTGCCTCACTATCATGTCCTCATGGTGGTCCTTAGCTGTGCCCCCCCGACCCCGATCAGGTTCCCAGTCTCCTGGCTCCTCATCACCTTTTCCTTGGCCTGTGTCAAGTCCATTTCCATCCTGCCAGCACACACTGAAGGCCAGCTGTGTGCCAGAGGCACTAGGCACTGAGGCGCAAGGAAGGGCCTTATTCCCCCTGTGCCCCTCAGGAGCGATCGTTCCCAAGGAAGACAGTTGTAAACAGTTAACTCAAATGCAGGCCAGAGATGGAAGTGTAAGGAAAGTGTGTCAGGGCTCCAAGGGAGGGAGGAAGTCTGATAGGGGCCACACTGAGACGTCTTCCCTTGGTTACCCCCATCTCTGGCAGAGGGGACTACACTCAGGCCCCTGGCCAGAACCAGAGCTGAGTTCAGGAAACACATCAAGGATGGCCTGGCCAGGCTCCCCCAACCCGGAGTCCCCCTCCTGCCCCCCCACCCTGAGCCAGGAATAAAGGCCCCTTGAGGAGGTGGATAATGCTGAGTTCATTGCCCCACTGGGCCAGCTGTGAGGTCTTCCCGGGAAACACAGCCTGCCAGCCTAGTTAGCATGCCGGAGAACCAATGCTTCCCCTGGCCAGCCAGGCCGCCTGAGGGGGGAGAGGGGGATGCAGTGGGACTCAGAGGCAGATGGGATGTTTGGAGCTCAGAAATGGACCCCCATGCTGCCCCCTGCTCCATGACACTTCTTTCCTCTCCCACCTGGGACTTAGTCTGTGCCCCTCGCCCTCCCCAGGCCAGAATTTACAGCCAGGGCTGGAGGTCACGGGTTGATCACTCTAACTTCCCTTCCATACCATGTCCCAGCCATGGTCCCCCTCCTTTGGCCCTCACATAGTCCCCCCACTGTCCCCCACCCCCATTTTTGGCCTGAACTCGACAGAGGAAACAGCAGCTGGCAAACTCCGAAAGCTGGAATGAGAGATTCACAAACCAGATGTGCTCTTTCGGAGGGAGGGGAGTGGGGGATGGGGGCAAGTGAAAGGAAGAGGAGGGCTCAGCCCCTGTCCAAAGCAGCATCTCCTCCAGCCCAGGGGTAGAGGGCTCATGGGGGTGCACGTCTCTAGAGGGCCAGAGCGGCACAAGGATCTGGAGCAATAAGAGAAGGAACTTCCCTCCTGTCCCTGATGGAGGAGAAAGCCCCAGGAATCTCAAGTGAGAAGGCTGAGGCCTGTCTTTGATTTCCTTCAGGGGGAGAGGGGAGGAAAGAAACACATAACCTACTTCGGGGCAGTCTCCACAGCCAAGGGAAGCCTCCTCCAAGCTGGGGTGGGGGTAGGGGTGGAAACTTATAATCTGTTTAGGGGTGACGCCAATTCCACGCCCCTTAGCTGAGCCTTCTGCATCTGAATCCAGCACCCAGAAAACCTACCTCTTTGGTCTGAAGTTCAGATGGAGAAATAACATTACCCTAAGCTCAGAAGCAACTAACAGCCTCCCCCACCTCACATGAGGTTACACTTTTGAACATGGTCACTGTTACCAGCCACAGACCTCAAACACTCTGTATATTGACTCACTTAGATCCTCACGACCTTGCAGAGGTGGGTGCCTTGCAAACCCCATCTTTTAGATGAGGAAACTGAGGAGCAATGAGTAACTGAGGACTTGGAACCTAATTAAGAAGGGAAAGAGCCAGTTCTCTGGTGCTGGGAACGGGGAGATGGATTAGTAGGGGTGGTCTTCAGGGGCCCTCCAAGAGGATGAGGGCACGGAGGAGACAGAGATGGACAAGAATGGGACAGAAGAGGGGTGAGGTAAGAGGGGGAAGGAGGACAGGACTAGAGAGGGAGGAGAGTGAGCAAAGTTCCAGGAAGAACACCAGGACACAGGGGCCGTCTGTTCTCAGCTCTGCCTGGAGATGAATGTGATCGCCATACTAACTTGGCCAACACCCTGCCTACCCCCTCCAGCCCAGGCGCCTGGCCCAGCCATGGCCCCCAGGGCCACCAAGCTGGAGCCAGGGCAGGAGGTGTGGGGTTGGGTGTGTGTCCAGACACAACACAGACCCCCCTGCCCTGCTCGAGCCTTGGCGGTCATCCTGTCCCACTCTGGGACCTGGGGGGTGGGGTAGGGAAGGGAGGCGAGCATGTCTGGCCAGAGAAGAGAGGGAGGAAGAAAACCCCAGGCCTGGAAGGAGCCTTCTCCAGAGGAGGGGACCCATCTCTCAGTACCTGCCGAGGGGCCTCGGGTGGTACTTCCCAAAGGACAAGGAGACCAGAGGCAGGAAAAGCATGACACAGACCCTGGGCCCTCCCGAGCACCTACACAACAGGGACACATGGGCTGTCCCTGAGATGGGTGGGGGTGTGTTCTATAGGGCGCCACACGGTACTCTAGCGGGACAGACCCAGAGAAGCCCGGCCGCCCAGGGGTGGGGGGCAGATCCTGTGGGAGTTTAAACTTTCAGACTCGGGGGGGGCGGGGCAGCAAGGGCCTCGCAGACCCAAATGGAGAGCTTTTCCCAAATTTTATGTATTTTGGGTGTTACCCGGTGGCTCCTTCCCCCAGCTCAGCGCGGCTCAGACGCATTTTTGTCATTCCTGAGTCTGGGCCTCTGCTCTGTGGCCTGGACAGATGGACAGACAGGGTGGCTTGGACTGCCAGAGGAGGATAAGGGTCTCTCCTTCCAACCTGAGTCAATATTGACTCAGCAGGACATTAGTCTGACCCATGACCTCTCCATCATCTTTTTTTAAATTCTATTTTAATGGTACATTTTAGATGAACATAGTGATAACATTCATCATAGGGGATTTGTACCTGTACATGATATACCTTGTTGCTTATTTTTTTCCATTCCCCTCCACTCCCTTCACTCCTTCTATCATCTTTTTCTTTCTCTACAAATAAAATCCAGACCCCTCCAATGCCGGCAAAGGCCAGCATCTCTCTCGGCAGGTCGCTACAAGCCCTCGCTCCTGCCCACCCACCATGTGGCCTATACTCACCAGAAGTGAAAGCTCTGAGCCCCTGACTTTCTCCCTACATCTCCCTCTAGTTCTCAGACTCCTATTAGGAGGAAGGTCTGCCAGGAGTCTAACCTCCCTTCCTTCTGAAATACCTTCTTTCCCCCTCTTACCCCATAATGGGTATCAAGTTTCTTTATGCCAGAAACATTCTCTCTAAAACTTATTCCCAAAATTAGTGAAGAAGGAAGAGAGAGGAATTTGAAGAAAAAGAGAGGGGGAACTTTCACCATGGAACTGGATGGTGTGGGACTGGCCAGGGAGGGGAAAAATAACCCCAAAATGGTAAAGGGGGAGCTAGGGAGGAAAGGGGAAAGCCCAGGGAGGACTCCCCTTCCAGGCAGTGTTTGGGACACCAAGGGGCCTGGATGGAAGTAAAATGGAAAAGAGCCAGAAGAAAGTAAGATAAACAATGGATAGAGCCAGGGCAGAGAATGCCACAAAGGATGGGCAAATAAGAGAGATGAACCAAGAGGGCAAGAGACAACACACTCAGATGGCAGACAGGCAAACAGGCAGACAGAAAGAAAGAAAAACAGGAGGCAAAAAAGATAGGAAAGGGGGCTCAGCCCAGAGGTTGCCGAGACAGTGACATAGCTGTCCTAGGATGAACTTGAGAATAACTACCCCACCAAGATTTAGAGTAGGGTGGGATGAGCATATATCCCGGCTTGGGGAGACATACTCGTGGCATTCCCAGTGTCTGACCCAAGGGAGACCCAGAATTGGGGCCACTACTCCAGATCTGGAGGGTGGGAGGAAGGAAGTGAGCTCTTTAGCCAGGGAAGCCACACACAGCCTGGGAAAGACTCTCATCTCTGGCTGCAAGAGGGGCAACTGCCACTTCTCCCACACCCCTCTGCTCCTTCACAGGGAGGTTTTACACTAGTGCCTGAGGCCATTGCACCGGAAACACTCCAGAGTCAACTGCTTCCTTCTCCAAACAATGCAAGATCCTGCTAACCACGCTGAAATCTGGGACAGAACACCAGGGGGCGGGACCAGGTTCCCTAGGGCTCACAGGGAGCCCTATCAAGTCAAGGACCCTTTCACAGTCTCAGTTGACTAAACAGTACCAGACTCCCAAAGGACAAGGTCCCCCTACACAACCCCACCCCAGCTAGAGCCCTTGAAGGGTGGGTAGTTCAAGAGGTGGGGAGAATCCTGAGAGAGAACATCAGGGAGGCATAAACTTAAGGCTCTGGGCTTTGACGTCCAGCAGGAGGAAAGACACTAAGACTTCCAGAAGGAAAGACTTCCCAAAGATAAGGAAGAGTGTTTAGTTTGGTGCTAGGTGTTGAATTGAGGGCCTAAGCATGCTGAGCACGTACTCTACCACTGAACTAAAACCCCAGCCCAGGAAGGAGTTTTGAAGAGTGGGGAGATTTGGGCAGGATTTGACTTTGGCCAGTCCCCTGACACTCTTGGGAGGCCTAGTGATAGGGAAATGGTCAAAGGTAAAATAACAATAATAATAACAATAATGTTTTGAAAACTGGAGAAAATGAAGCAGAAACAAGATTGAAAGAAAAAGAAGGCTTGGGAAGCAGCCCCAAACATCAAAATAATTCCCAAATGAATTTCTTATATATCCCTGCTTTAAATAAGGAAGGTAAGGTGAGATATTTAGGATCTGGGTCTGAGCAGGCAGAATGGAGTTTGGAACCTTCTCTTAGAGTCAGAACCCAGCCTCAGAATTTAGTTCACCTGCTCCAATAACTGGTAATATCCCAGCCCAAGGGGGTGTGTGGAGAAAGGTGAAGAGACGGAGAAATCAGCCTTCCTCCCTGAGTCCTCTCCGTGGAGATGCCTTCTCCACTGCGAAATATCCCTGAATCTCAGCAGGGTGGTCAACGATCCCTCTTCCCAAGCCCTGTCTCATCATTTTTCCATCTTCTTCAGTACCAAGTACAGTAAACTCAATTTTGTCTACTAGGGGGAATGACAATTCTCCCCCAAGAGAAGGGGACCCTGGGGGCAGTTTTAGGCACAGAAGAGATGGCAAAAGAGGTAGGCAAGGCCCCCCAGGACTCTCCCATGGAGAGAAAGGAACATGGCCTTTCCTTTGTGACAGCAGGAGGAGGACACTAAGTCAGGTAAGCCAGGTCAGGTTTCCTTCTCTGAAAAGCAAAGTAAGTTCTTTGGACCCGGAAGTGAGAAGCAGGGACCTAGATAAGGGGTTACCATTGGATAGAGCTGAACCTACATTTCTGCGAAATTCTCCTTTCCTACCTTCTAGAGTATTTCCATTCCCATTCCTGGGGGAGGGATACTGGTGTGTGTTTGGGGAGGGGTCCCCTTCCTGGAACTCTAAATAGAGTTTGGTCTGAGCTGGGGATACAGGGCAGGGTAGTCTCAAGAAAGAGTAGGGAAACTGTTAAGGAGAACATATTCAGTCTCCCTTACCCAACCACTGTGAATCAACATGGTGTGTCAACTAGGACCTCTCTGGGATCTGAGAGTAAGGCTCCCTGGGGCCCATTCCTGACTGGGCTGGTGATCTCTTTTGCTCTCCTCAGAGACTCCTTGCTTCTGTCTGACTCCACCCACCTTCTTTCAGGAGCCTTCTCATGGATCTCCTTCTCAGCCAACATTTTTTTCTTTCCCTCCCAGAAGTAGTGGCACCTAAATCCCTCTGTCTGTTTCCCCTCTCCCCTCACAGGGCTGAGAGCGAGAGGAAAGAACCTGACAATGGAGCCAGTCAAGGGCACAGGGTAGCTGTGTGGGCAGTCAGGGTAGCGCCTCTTTCCTCCTCTTTGACAGATAATTGTAGAGACAGTCCCCAAGATGCATGATTAAGGGCCACTGAATAAATTGTTTTTCTGGGCACAGCTGCTTTCTGGTCCTGTAGCCCTTCTCCCCCAACTGCAGTAATTTAGGGAGAGGGGAGGGGGATAGATAATTTGGTTTCAGAGAAAAACTTTCCCTATTCCAGCCTGGCAAGATTTAGAGGACAGAGGAGGGGTGTATGACGGTAGGAGGCTGAGTTGTGCCCTGGTGAGAACGCAAAGATAACAGGCAGCAAAGAACTCCCATCCTTTCTCGAGTCAGGGGCCCAACCCACCCAACCCCATGACCCCAGCTTAAAGCTTGGGCAAGGCTTAAACCAGTGACTCACAAGAAGAAAAACAGCTGACAGAAAAACGGGAGATGGGCACCCCATTTTCCCAAGAAGACATAGTTTTAGTCCAAGCCTAACTGCAGCAGTATGTGTGAGTGGGATGGGGGGGTGGTTAGAGGAGCAGCCGGGGGTGTGAGGCATAACCCCCTTCCAACCTCCAGTTCTCCTTCCAGTCCAAACTGCAATCAAGCCAGAAAGGGGGGGGGCAGCCTCCCTCCCTCTACCCTAGTATTCCAGGCCATTCTCCAGTCCCCTTCCCCAGTGATGACATCTGACGTTTTCTTCAGCCAGGGCTCTCAGGAATTAGGAAGGGAAATTCAAAGTCACATAGCATCGCCACCCCCTCTTCATCCCCCAGAACAGCTCTACCCAGGCCACTGACACAGGCTCTAAGAGGGGGAAGTGTCCACTTCAGGACCCACTAGATCCTGGACCAGGGCCTTGAAGTCTAGGCTCCAGGGCCGATTCCACATCTAAGCAGGGGGCCCTCCCTCTCCCCACCCACACCCTTGTCAGGCCAGCCTGCCCTCTGCTCAGCAGGGCACCCCTGGCCTGGCTTCCCCTTCGAGCCTTCAGAAGCCACTACAACCCCCCCACCCCTTTTTGCAGCCCTATATTGCAAATCCGGATTCCTTCACAATTCAGATGGGGGTGGGGGGGACGGGCAGGAGGGTGGAGGATGCAGGGGAAGCAGAGGCCCTCCCCAACCCGAGATAGGAAGAGAAGGCCTCTCGATCCCAGGATCAGAAAAAGGGGGAGCCCTCTTCTCCCTAGCCAAGCCTCAGGTCTTTGTCTGGGTTGGGGGGCCCTCGGAACCATCATTTGCCCAGGGCCCCCATCCCCCAAATCAGACCCCCATCCCCGCCCCCAGTCAGGCCGCTGCTGTGTCAGCTGGACTGGGATAACAAAAGGCACCCCCTCCCACGTCTCCCTTGCCCATCCTTACGCAGGAGTGGGGGCTGGGGAGGGGGTGCCCCAGGGGTCCAAGGGGGCCGCGGAATCTCACTCACCATCGATAGCGGCCGCGACCAGAGCTGAGAGCGAGGGCAGCAGCAGCAGCAGCAGCAGCGGCGGGGTCAGCATGGTGTGGTCTGATGCAAGCAGGAGCCCCCTCCCCTCTGGCCCTGCCACTTCTCTCCCTCGCCCCCCCAACTGGGGGGTCCCCCTTTATCCTCCTCTCCCCCCTTCTCTATTATTCTTTCCTTCGGCAAGGCGCACCAGGGGCGTGGGTAAAGAGGTAGTTCTGAGCTCCTTGGGAAGGGCCTGCTGACGGGGGTGCGCCCCCTGCCCCTAAATCCAAACCCTTCACCCCCTGTTTTACTCCTGGCTTCTCCTTCCCCTCCCCAGGCGAAGCTCAAAGCTCCATCTCGGAGCCGCCTCCGGCTGCAAAAATGCACAATTGGGAGGAGGCGGGG
>PVJO010006245.1:0-91132 GCA_004026905.1 Hystrix cristata | reverse complement strand
TGGTGTCACTTTAGTAAGAACTTGCGTATAATCCTGTGACTACCACATGGAGGAAAGACGATTTTTAAAAATCAGGTTGATGATTTTTAGTTCGTCATGTGTTATCTTCACACACAACATTTAGGAAAGTACAAGCAATGTTTCATGAGCAAATGCCAACTTCTGTGACCCTCAGAAATGACATGTAGACTTCTAACAGGGACGGCGTGGGTGCAGGGTCCTCCATTCCCTCAAGTACAGAATCCCCCGGGGTAAGAAGGTGATGTGTGTTTAAGGTCAGTGTAGGGCACAATGGTGGATGCAAGACGATTCTCCATCACAAAGAAGAGCCGCTTCAGAGCATTCGATCAAACAAGACGTTCCTATCTCCTGCATCCCCCCTCAGTTCCCAGCCTCCAGCCCCACAGATGACCAAGGCAGGGACATCAACACATCTGCCTGGCAGGGATGAACATCCAGTCCCTTGTGAAGGGTCTGGGGCTGAGGAAACTTTCAAGACAGGCTTTAAGACATAATGCCCTGGAGCAGAGTCCAAGAAAAGCCAAGGCTGGGACACAGACCACAGTGGGGCAGCAAAATGGAGGACTCCACTGGCACCTGCAGACATCAGAGTGGGCTCAGAATAAGGGGAGTTTTTATGATTCAAATCTAGAATGTCCCCCAAAGGCTTGTATGTTCAGAGGTGGGGCCCATGGAAGATGATTGGATCTCAGGGGCATTGTATCCACCATTGAGGTGATCTACTTCAGTTCAGAGCTGAATGTGCTGCTAGGAGGTGGGGTCTGGTTGGAATGGGGGGTCACTGGAGTGCTTGATCCAGAAGCTGTATCTCCCTCCCTGTCTCCTCCCTTCTCTGTCCTTTTCTTTATTCCATGAGATGAGCAGCTGTTCTCTGCTCAGGCCCTTCTACCATGCCATCTCTGCCTTAGAGTCAGCTGACTATGGACTGAAAGTGTGAGCCAAAATAAAACTTTTTAAGCTGTGGGGGTTGGGTGTTTTGTCCCAGCCAGGAGAAAGTAAGGAAGACAAGAAACATGGGCATTTCCTTCCTGTCCCATTCTGGAAATTGGATGAGATAGGAAGTCTGGAGACCTCATTGCAAACCTGACCAAGCAGGTCAGAATGGCAGCATTGGAGAGGAGGGAACCCTGCAGACCCCACTGCAGAATGCCATCAGCAAATCAGTTCCACAGTGTGGGTGACCAGGCTCATTGCACTTGGCTGTCACTGTGCTGAGGATGAAGTGACAAGCTGGTGGGAAACAAAGATGGGGAAATTGTAATTAGGCTGAAAAATTGTTAGCAATCACAGGGAGATAGTAGTTAGGTTTCCAAAAATAAGGACTGTGCAGAGAGATGGGCAGCTGAATGCTTGTCATCAAAAAGGAAAAAAACAGCAAAAACCCAGCAATCTTGAAAGTGAAGAAGAGTGTTGGCACTGAAAAGATGCACCGAGTGTGTTTCCATCTGTCCGGGAACTCACTCGAGCCCCACGAGGGGCTTTTCCATGCAGAGCTGTTTCTACTGCCTGTTAGAGTCTGTGTACTGTCAGTACTTTAAGTGCTGGTGGACAGACGAGACTTTCTGCCTCTGACAATGTGCTGAGGACCTGCTGGCATGAAGGAGGTGTTGCCTGGAACAGGCCCATGTGTCAGGGTGGCCGTGCTCTCCGAGGTGTTTGGACGGGGCACCAGGAGGACACACACAGGCCACCAGCTGGGAGTATTTCCCTCACTATCACAGGAGCTTCAAAGAAAGAAGGTCCTCAGCTCAGGAGAGAGCCTGTCTTATCCACACTGGTGTCTCCCCCATTACAGAGCAGAAGTCTTCATTTCAAGCCAGGGTGTGCATGCCAACATCCGAGAGGTAGAGGGAAAACGCCCCCTTCATTCCAAAGCCAGGCTCAGGGGCAGCTTCTCTGGTCTGGATATAGCATGAGCCCTGGGAAGAGAATGTGACCCTCAACCTGCCTGAACTTGCTGCCATGAGCCTCAGGATGCCCTGGGCATAATGAGCTTGCCTGAGGTCCCTAACTCAGTCCCCATGTATTCCAGAATATTCACTAATTTTCAGGGCTCCAGCTCCAGCTGCAGGGTTGACCCCATTGCCCCATATTCATGTTCTCTCTGCACACCAAGCAGTTTCTCCTCACACCCCACTCCAGAGGGTCATCCCAGGACCCAGACACCTAACTTACAACCCTTGGCCTGGGCAGCTGGACTGTCTCATGGGCTACAGGAAGACAGAGCTATCCAAGCTCTGCACAGTGCCAAACTCAGGGCACACCTGCTTTAACTGATTCCATCACAGGCTGCTCAAATAACCCTCGCAGATTCACACACATCGGTGTTGGGGGCTGTGCCGCCGCAGCTCCTCCAGGCCCACTGCAAACAAGCTTTCAGCCAGAACCATGAACCAATGCTTCACATAGTTTGAAAAGAATCAAAGAAGCATAATAATGTTCAGGGCTAAATTTGGCTATAATTATGGTGAATAGAGGAAAGTTGAGGGAGAAAAGAGCTTTCGCTGAAACTTGAGAGTCAGGAAACAGAATGTGTGTGAATGCTCACTCCTGCCTTGGGAGGCTTATCCTGAGAAATGGTCCAGAGTAGCAATGGTAAAGGGAAGGAAGAGGTCTCCACTACCAACACCCCTTCCCCGCTCAGGCCACAAACCTGGTGCTCTATACCCTCTTAGCAGGACAAGACTAGATTCTGCTCCAGAGAAGCCGAAATGCCTGGCAGAAAAACCCTGCCATCCTCAGGGTACCCCAGACCCACCTTCACTCAGGGTTCTTTCAGTTTTTAAGTGATTCAAATGCAAGCGATACCACTGGCCACAGAGCCATAGTCCTCAACTTGGGAGTGGCTCAGAAACACATTCAGTGCAGGAAACATTCAACTGTAAAAAGTATTTTAGGATTAAAAGAAAATGCTTTTTTCATGAAACAAGAACAGAATTCTACCCAGAAAGAATCAAAAACAGTGATGGCCATGGAAAGGGGCTAGTGGAACAACAAAATGAAGGAAGACTTTAAGGATTAAGGAAATCTCCCTGACAATGAAAACTGAAGTCAAAGAGAAGGGAAACCATGATTGAGGAGATAAGAAAATCAAATGGAATAACGAGTAATTTCAGAATAAGATGAGAGAGAAATTGTAGAAAGAATTGAGAGACAGCAAGAAAACTGTCACTGTGGAGCAACAGCATCCCCAGCTCAGTTACAAGCCAGTCACCTGCATACCCTTGAAAATGAGGCCAAGGGAGACACACGGACATTTACCAGGGCACAAGGGACAAGTAAAGACACAGTGAAAGGGAGGGCATCTGGACTCCTTGTAGCAGCACTGGGGGCGAGGTCCTCAAGATGCACATTCCAAACAAGGACTTCCACAGTTTCATCTGCATCATCTTGAGTCTGGTAGTTTCGTACTGGTACTTAGATAGGTTTCCTGTGAAATGGTCACCGGTTGCTGCTTCTCTTATCTCCAGAGAAGGATAACATGATTAGCACAGCTGACCTGGAACATTCCTTGAACTTCCAGAATTGAAACATCTCTGAGTATTAATTCTACATGAGTTGCCTCAGAAAGTAGTATTTCTATTGACATCTTCCCTGTGGGGCCTTGAAGTGTCACCAAGCAAAAATAATGTTAAGTGCTTCAGGAAAAGAATACAGTGCTACTTGGATTTTTACATTCTTTATTTCTGCTTTGTTTGTGGTTTTATCTAGATGCACATTTGGTATACGCTATTTTCAAAATACTTTTTATAGGATGTTTTAAAAGGATCATTTTTGCCTTGGAGCAAAAACAAAGAGAATTCCTGTTAAAAAGTACCAGTAAAATAGATGTATTTGTGCATGCTGAGAATTTTCCATGGCTAATGGATTTTAACAGCCTGAATGTAGGAATCATTTCTGACAATTAGGTCTAAACCACTTATACGTGGAACATGGCCATGACCAGCTAGGATTTTTTCTGGAGCACAGAAATTCACAGGGCCTCCAGGGCCATCTGGACCTCAGTGGAAGACTGAGGATGTGGCGGGGCAGGAGGCAGCAGGAACACAGGGGCATGAATGCGAGGGCAACAGGTTGATATTTATCACACATGCCAGGACATCAGGCCCCCAGCATCCAGCATCAATACCCTGAAGCTTCTCTGTGGTGGACATGTGGCTGACCCCAGCTCAGGGGAGCAAAGCTGTGGCATCAGGACTGGGACCCTACATGTAGAGCAGCTGGGGGTCCCTATCACCAGTCCTCCACCCTCACCCTGAGACACAGGGACAGTCCCCTGAGAATCACACAAGCAGAGACCCCAGGCCTGGCTGGGCAGAGGGGCTGAGAGCAGCCTCTGAGCTCCCCCTTCCCTGAATTCTGCAGGGTGGTGATGAAGGAGACAGGATGGCTGCAGAGAATGGACCTCACCTAGCGGGCCTGTGGCCCACCCCCACTGTCACACTTCCCAATTAAAACCGAAGCTCCTGCCACGTGCCCCCCATCACCTTCTCATCAGATCCCACTCTCACAGGACGATGAATAGAGTGGAGACTAAGGTTCCTAGTGTGAAGAAATCAGAAGTGCATTCTTGGCCTTGGCTGCTCTGTGCAACGGCTACCCTGGTGGCAGGTGGATGGGCGCACTGCTTACTTTCAGGGTCTGCACAGGACAGTCAGTCCTCTGACACCTCCCAGCAGGCATGTGCAGGCTCCTGAGCAGGCCCCCAGCAGCCAGCTCTGTGCCACACCAAGAGCCCCAGCCACTCCTACACCCTAGGGACCCAAGGCAGCTGCTCTTACACCTCAGGGTGTGGTTTGGAGCCAGAAGATCCATATCCAGGGGCAGTCTCCACATTGAGTGTAGGGCAGCCTGGAGCCTTTCCCCATTACCATACACGGGGCCACAGCTATTGGTTTCTGGAGGATCCAAGATGTTTGTCAGAATGACAGCCGGTGTCTTATGAAGGGAAGGTTGTTGTCTGTGCTGGGATTTCTGGCTCGGAGATGCATAGGCCTTTCACTCTGACCTCTGTGATCACCCTCCAGTGTTTTATTGCCGGATTCTTCATTGTTATCATCATGTTCTTTGCCTTTGATAAACGGAAGCAGGTATCTGCTGGTGGCTTATATGAAGAAGGGATTTCTCTGACCCCATGTATGGTAACTAAAAAGCAGCAAAAATTCTGGCCACCTTGTACTTCCCACAGGGAACATTCTGGGAACAGTTTGGGCTGTTTGGACACTCAGATGTGCCCCAGACACAGCAACCATCTTTACAAATCAGACGTCCCTTTAAATCGCTTCACACCCAGCAGTATCCAAGGCAGAGCTGTACTTTTACAGATTGTTTTTCTCTACAGAGGGGCTCCTGTAAAAACCAAGACAAGACCAAGGCCTGGAAGTCTGCCTGTGAACCTGCGGTGCTGAGGAGTTCAGAGAAACATGAAACATGACAACAGAGAGGGAAGGAAAGACTGACCAAAGTTGGGAGTGTAGGGACAACGATCAAGAGCTTGGTGCAGTCAGATTGTTAGTTTCTACCTAAATGAAAAACACTTTATGTCTTAAACACAATTTTTAAATCTGGTGTTTTATAGTTAGTGAAAATAATGTGTCACCAAATAATTAGTTTGTAGCCATTGCTAAAATGATTGTTACTAGGATGACCACAATTCTTTGTGTCAGATCATCATGTCTGACTGCACACAGAGGCTATAGTTTCCCGAATGCACCAGGTCTCAATGGCAACTTCTGTGTGTGTGTAGGCCATGACTTCACTCTGCCTGAGCCAGGAACCAGGTCCCCTTGTCTCCTGGTGAGGTGAGGGTTAAAGTCGGTCCTGAGCCACTGCAGGGACGGCTTAATTTAGTTGGAGCTACAGTTCTCAGCGCACTCACCCACTCATGCTAATTGCACTCAGAGCAAGCACAGCTGGGTGACATTATGCACGCTGTGAGAACTGCCAAGCTAGAGTATGTTCCCCAATTCAGCCTCTGCTATTCCTTTATAATTATGGTTTTTGTTTTTTTTGTTTTTGGTTTTTTTTTTTAGTTAAACACGCGTGTAGCTCAAAATGCGAGAGAAAACCCCAGTGGTCAGCCTCTTATTTGTGCAACGCGTGATGGACACAGTAGAGAGGGAAGGACTGAGAGATTGCCTTATCGCCACCTACCTACCCTTCCCTCACTGCCCAAAGGCATGAGACCCTGTGCCCATGGTCTCTCAGATGTTGGTATTAATTGGTGGGTCCAGTGTAACTACAACAAGGCAAGGTCACCCATGAATATTGCCCACTGGACCGGACTCACTGGGTAATGTAACCTCACTGCAACACGGAACTGCAGTGTAGAGGGCTTCTGGCTTGTCTTGGGTCAGGTGTGTGCACCCTCAAGGCTACAGGTTTCCCACCACAGGTGATCTGCGTAGCAGGACCTCTGCAGACATGTACAGCATTTGCTATCTAGCGTCGCAGGTTGATGCTGTATGTAAACCAGGGTACCCAATGTTCGTGAACCTCTTGGATAGCACCTAACAGGAGTTTCAGATATCTTATTAGAGCTAATAAGATCAATTAAAAGTATGTTGGGTTTTTAAAATCAGCTTATTTATGAAGAGATTTGGGGCAGGTGGTAAAGAAATAAGATTTAAAAATGTACAAGAATGAGAAAGAAGCCGTTATGGTTTATAAGTGGGCCTTTTGGGAGGTGCCTGGATCATGGGGGCATGATACGCACCAGTACATGCAAAAGTTTATAGGTAAACGTGATTTAGAAGGTAAAGCCTGGTTGGAGGAGGTGGGTCCTTGGGGCCCTGATCTGGAAAGGCCCTCTCTCCTCCCTTGTTCACTCACCTTCTCTCTCTCTCTCTCTCTCTCTCTCTCTCTCTCTCTCTCTCTCTGCTTCCCATCTGCCATACCACGAGCAACCCTCCACTGCCATGCCACCCTGCCTGGAAATGAGGGCACTAGGGATAGGACCTGCATGGGGATCTGAATGGCAGTGGGATAGGGGCCCTGGTCCAGGAAAGGTGTCAGGCTCCTCCTGGTTCTCATGGCCAGTTGCTGCCCTTGGGGCTGTGGCTCCCTGGAGTGAGCTTCAGAGCTGTGGCTCCACTGACTTCTCCATCCCCAGCCCCACAGCCAGACTCAGCCTTTGTGAAGGCAGAGACAAGGTCAAGTGAGGGGTCCACACAGGCCTGAACACAGAGACGGGGGAGACTTTCTGAAGCACAGAGATAGGTCTGAAGCTTCTGACCACAGGAACCACGTAGGGGGAAGCCTGAGAGGCAAAAGAGATTATGCAGGTAGGTTCTCAGAGCTCTTAGGTCCACTGCTTCCCCACTGGGCTAATCATTGGTCATGTAGTAGGGAGGCTGAGGGACAGAAGCCAAGCTGAAGCAGCTCAAGGTGGGCAGGGACAATGCAGGGAGGGAGGACAGGAGGGCCTGCCTGATTAGAGCCTGAGTCCTACCATGGTGACCATCAGAGATGGGATGGTGGAGATGGCATCTCCTGGCCCACACCTGGGCTTCCGGCAGTCTTGGGTGGCCTTGAGGTCTGAAGCTCAATGCAGGCAGGCCTCTGAGCACATTTGTTATTTATTAGCTTGACCTCACTGTGTGGGGGGTCCCAGGGGCTGGCAGGTGGGGATCCAGGGCCGTGGACCCTGTGTGGTCTTTTTTCCTCCACTCCCTTCTCACATTCATCCTCCAATATGCAGCAGCCTCTGCGAGGCAGGCTTAGTTGTGTACTCCAGGGAGGGCGCATAGAACATGCAGCACTTCCATGAACTCCCCGGAGGGAGGAGGGCACCTTGGTGCCAAGTGTTATCAATACTGCCACCGCTAATGAGTGTTTATAGAGAAGTCAAAGCAGGGCATTTTTCTAGTTAATTAAAACCCTGCATCTTTCAGGGTTACACAAGTGACTCCCTTAGAGGGCTGAGAGCAGCGTCTCCTGCCTGTGACACTGAAGGAGTGACACTCAAGGGACCAGAGGAAGGGGCACTATTCATGCATGGAAAGCATCTGGGCCCTCATTCTGGAGAACACAGGGACACCAGGAGGGTGTCTGCAGCCAGGAACAGCAGTTCTTGGGTTTGCTTTGCACAAAAATGAAAAAAGAGAGGAAAAAAAGATATCTGTCTTCTTTCTACTGAGCTAAACACTCAGTATCCATCACCTCTCCAGCCCTTCCACATGTGTGACAAACTGAGCAAACTGAGGCTAGAGAGGCCAAGAAAGCTGCAGAGGACACACAACCAGCAGAGCCTGCTGTCCTAAAAGGAAGCTTCCAGAGAAGGCCAGCGGGCCTCACAGTTTTGCAAGCAGAGGGGCCGCCTGGGGAGGGTCAGGCGAAGCCAGGGCAGGTAAGCTCGTCAGTTCCTTCCTATCCCAGACTGTACTGGGCAATTCCAGAGGCTCATGCCTGCCACGTGGGCCTCAGCCTCCCACAGCCTCCACACCAGATCCTGTAGCTTACCTGTGGAGCACATGATGTCAGCAGCCTCCTGGAAGATGTAGTTCGTCTACCAAGGGAACCCAAACCCAGAAACGGCCACACTCCACTGCTGCATGGCCACACCCTTGTCTCTGTGAGGCCCGGTACTCAGGATTTGTATGTGTCAACTCAACTCATTTCAACAGTCTCATCGGGGTGGTGGGTTTGGTATCCCCCGAGGCAATGTAGCCTGCGGGCAGCTGAGCCAGCTGGGCTGAAAGTCCAGCAGTGTCCACCGTGTGGCTCTCTGCTCACACTCCTCTGCTCCGTCCTCACTTGTGGCCTCAGCTGAGGTCTTCCGACAGATAATGTTCACTCTCTGCTTCCCACTTTGAATATCACCACTGGTGGAGAGCCAGAACTGCCACAGGATCTGAGCCGAGAGGTCCATCCAAGGGTCCCACGCCTAGCAGCAAATCACCCTTCCCCCTGCAGCTGTCCACACCTCTGCCTGCCACAGTTTGGGGCCCCCAGGACCCAGGCATTTCAGAGAACTCCGGGCGCCAAGCCAGACTGGGCAGTGAGCTGGGCCACCCTCTCTCGTGGACTCAGAGGATCTGCGTCCCAAGCCTCAGCCCAGCGGTCTCTCCCACAATATACTAAGTCTAGATTTCACACTAAACCTGCTCCTGGAGCTTTGATCTAAGCTGCCTGGTGCAAATCCAGTGAACTGATAGGGTTCTGGTGGACACTTGTGTGCTGCGGGCCCTCAGCTTCCTGCCACCCTGCCAAGTCCTGGGCACTGGTCATGGAGGAAGGCATGCCTCTCTTCATCCGCTCCTGCCCAAGAGCCTCAAGGTGGACACAATCTGCCTGTGGATTTTTACCTCACATAAACTTTCCTGCTCCTCCTCATGCAGTATCTGGAAGTTACAGAGCCACCTGCTGCCTCTGAGGATGCCCCCATCTCTGCTGAAAGCCAGAGGCAAGATCACCACTCTTCTGGGCCCAAAGGCCTGCAGAGAGGCCAGACTTCGAGCTCTGCCCATCTGGAGTTGGAAGAAAGAGGGAGATGCCCAGCCTCGGGCTTATTAGAACAGTGCCCTCACCTCCACAGAGCCCTGCCTTTAGGAGCCAGCTCTCTGCTTTATCTGATAGACTTGAGAATCTAGGTTTTGATGTGACCACAATGTAACTTTCTACAGGATCCTTCAGGAAAGCAGAGTTCACTCAGCCCCACATTTAGTGCCTGGGTCAATCTTCCTTCTTCCTAGCTATCCTGGAACACAGAGCCCTGAGCTCTTAGGAGACATGCAGCACCTGGCTGGGGTTCCTGGGGTATCTGTGCAGCTCCTACTCGGGGACTGCTGGGCAGGCCAGACCTCTGTGATGCACCTCAGGCCCCACACAGAGGGCAAGGAGCTTTCTCCAGAACACAGGGCGATGGTGTTGGGTTTCTGCATGTCACGGGTCCTGGGCTCATCTCCACCCTGCCTCAGACCTGCAACAGTATGGCCAGGCATCTAGGCTGCAGCTTCCCCTTCCCCTGGTCCTAGCAAGGACCCTCCAAGTAAACCAAGTTTGTGGGACCCAAGCAACATTTTTATCTTCTTCAATGAACAGTCCTTGCCCCTTGCCCAGTGGGGAGCCCAGACTTCAGGAACAAGATGGACCAATAGCATCTGCCATTGACCATGGCTGCTGCTGACACTGTCTGCCCTGACTTCAGCACAGAGAAGTTGTTCCTGTAGCAACCTACAAAGATGAACGTGTCATTTCTGCAAATGGAACTGGGATCTTCAGCACAGGTGGGCCTGACATGGAATTGATGGGTTCCTCTGTGGATGCTTTGTTCAGGCTGACCCAGCTAGAGCTGACAAGAGCCAGCAGGTCCACTTGTGAGCCTATTTCCAAGGGAACTGGAAACAAGCATTCAGACCAAAGCCTGAACCCAGACGCTCACAGCAGCATCATTCGCTATAGCCAAAGATGGACACAGCCCAAGTGACTATAACTGATGATGTGACACATCCATACAGTGGAATATTACTCAGCCTTAAAACCAAGTGCAGCACTAACAGGTACCATAGCATGGATGAGCCTTGAAACCATGCTCAGCCAGTGGAGCCAGACACAGAAACATGTGCGGCCCCATTTACACACAATGTCCAGGATAGACAAGTTCCTAGAGCCACAGAGGGCAGCCACAGAACAGTCTGAGAAAGTTTGGAGAAGCAGGGGGCTAGAAACTTCCAGAAGCCAGCAGATAGAACCTGCTTGGCTCTGTGAGCTCTGGCTGGTTCTGCTGTGCTATTCTCTACAGACCTGGCCCTGGCGAGACATCATCCTCTCTCCCTGTAAAGGGATCATATCTCTCATCCTGTGGCATATTATGAGCTGACAGACTGCCCAGAAATTCTGCCCCACTTCCTGCATACAGCCAGCATCAAGTGAGTGTTCACTGCTCACTCTGCACTGGTCCCACACTGTCAAGCACCATCCTCCAGCTATAAGCACATACGTGTGGGCTGGTTGCTTCCATACGTGTCCTCGGCCCCTTGCCATGTGCTTGGCAAGTAGCAGGTTTCCACAAGTGTCAATGTGAAGCCATCACAAGGCAGACTGGAGTCGTGCAGGTGGTATGTGCTTATCTAGGACCCAACAAGCACTACAGAAAACAGTAAATGGAAGCCAGTCACCACAAGAGTGGTTTATTCAGTAGGTTTATCTACATTGTTCAGATTTTCTATAAAATGTGACCCCTATATGGATCACTATAAAGATCAGTAACTGTAATTAAAAAGAACGAACAACACTCCCAGCTCTGCATTGGGCTGTGTCACACGGGCTGGGTCTGCGTTGGCATTGGCAGAACTTGTTGTCCTCGGTAGGTTCTGCATGAGTGAGGAACATGGAAATCTCAGACCCACTCGGGGTCTGAGGTCTCAGTCCTGCAGCTACAGCCAGGATCAGGGCTCAGGACTCACTGTTCATTCTCAGGGAGGCACCCTCAGGATACACTGCTAGGTCACACCAGTGCATTTCACGGACTAAGCAAAACAATTTTTTTTTAATTTCCAATTAGAGCAACAACACATACAGCCCACAGATTTCCAGGACTGTGTAAGATCCTGAGTAGCGTGCAATGGCCAGGCCTGGGAACCAAGGAGAGTCAGGTAGGAGGGAATGCTCTAGAATGCCTGGTTTGAAAAATTCTGAGAGCAAACACTTTCTCACCCTTTGCTTGGTACAGTGTCACTGTCACAGTGGAACCAAGTTTCAGAACAAGCTAGGTCTAGACAGGATGGCACCCAGTATCCCAGAAACTTTCTCTAAGCCAGATGCCCGCACTCTGGAACTTTCCTAATTATCTAATCAATGAAGAGGGTCCCAAAGTGCCTGTACTGATGATCTTCCTCTTTTGTACCAGATTATTTGCAATCAAAGCACTTCATCAAGATAACAGGAAGAGAGCTAAAAATAGACAGCCTCCCACTGCTACATAACTGCCCCCCAGGAATAACTGTTCTGCACCCAGTGCTGCCTGGAAGGAGGGCTCATGGTCGGTCCCACCCCTTGTGTCTACTCCCAAGACTCAGAGGGCCCCAGGAACCCAGCTGTAGTCACAGAAACGATGCTGTCCAATCAGATTTCTCTCAGCTCGTATTTATCCTCAAAAGACAGCCGAAGATTGTATTCATTTTCTTTCCAAGACTTAGAAAATGGAAAGCCAGGTGTGTCGGACCTCCACACTTTCACAGCAACATCTATACAAGAAGAGGCCACTTTTCCTCGGAAAGCAGTTTGTGTAGTCTTAGCCAAAACAGCCTGCCTGAGAGGCTAAAGTGGGTATGAGGCTCCACATGGCCCTAAAGCTAGCAACGAGGAGCCACAGACAAACCAGTGGCATATCTTCCTATTTAATGTACAACACAGCGCTTCATTTCACAGGCCCTAGTGCCCCACTGGGTACCCAGGACCCATGAGGAACCCTCTCTGAGTTGACCTCCCATCCTTGCAGGGGCCGATCCCAAGCTGATCCCTCCCAGCACCAGGTGCTGACAGCCTAACTGTAATGTGTGAGAGCACCACAGGTGCCCACGTGAAGGCTCTGGTACCACAGGGGAATGGGACAATATCAGGGCAGCCCAAGGGCTCCTTATGCAGGACCCCAACATCCACAGCTGCTGTGAGGCTGGGCAGGGGCTCAATTGGAGCATGCAGGCCAGGCAAAGCTCCCCAAGAGACCTGGGATGTTTCTTTTTGAAAATGATTCTTTACAGCCTGGGAACATGGCTAGCTCAGGGGTTGCGGGTCACCCCTGACACAGGATCCTTACCACTGTGCACTGGGCAGGCACAGGGTCCTGGTTTTGTCCCTCTCAGGAGAATGGCGCTGTCCCTGTGTCAGCCACCAGCAACCCTCGGCTTAACTGTGGTTCCACAGATGCCTGATGGACTCTAGGAGCGTGAGGCACAGCATCCACACCAAACCTGCCCGTTCCAGATGTCAAGAACTGTGAGGACATAGGATCCACACATGCCTGGGACTCTCATTGGGTGCGCTCAGTGGGAAGGGAAGATTGTGACCTATTCAGCGCCCTTCCCTCATGTTAGCATCCTCACTGTGGGTGTGGTTTACAACACCATGATTTACATAGGGTATTTTTTTCTTTTTTAAAGAAAAAAAGAATTTTTCTACCCTGAAAAAATATTTTGCTTTTAAAAAGTCTAGGAGGGGTTGGGGATTTAGCTCCAAGGGTAGAGTGCTTGCCTAGCAAGTGCAAGGCCCTGAGTTTAATCCCTTCAGAGCACCCCAAAAAAAAAAAATCTATGAACGAGCTCTGTGATTTCTTTTTCAGTCAGTGCATTTTACCAAATCATGAGACTAGAGTTTCATTCTGACAGATGAACATATAATGACAGCCAAGGCTGCCCCAATAAGATGTTCTTTCTGAACATATGAAAAACATTTTTCCAGATTTAGATAAAGCTGAAGGTTGTTTTGGGTTTAAAATGGTTTCCTTCCATGTGGTATAAATGTGCCTCAGCCGCTAGTCCTTTTCAGAATGCTCCAGGCCAGCCCCAGCTGGGCTTCAGAGCCACTGAAACACCAGCCTGACACCCCCAGGCCTGTCCTACCTGTGCTGACAGGTATGTGTGTCTTACCTTCCACCACAGTTTGCAGGTGGCACTTATGCCCCTTCCTGCTAGGCACCGTATGCTCTGTCCAGAAGAGGCTGTTCATATGCAGCCACTCTGTCCGTAGCCCTCTCTCACAGCCATGGGCTACAGAAAAGGACTTGAGGGATGCAGAGGCTCCTCTGGAGCTGTGGCAGCTGAGCCCTCCTGAGGACCCACTGGGGATCAGGGTGGGTGTCATACACCTGGTAAGTGTACCTGAGACATTTGTGTCCAGAATAAAGACAAAGATGTTTCCCTCCCCATGGGGAGTTATGGAGGCAGAAAGGGGGCTCTTTACTCTCAGAGGGGCTGCTGTGGCCACATCTTTAGTCAGTTTGGCAGGGGACACCCATGTTCAATGCCAAGTCCATAAATCATGCCATTGGCCAAGCATGAAGTCCTGGGTGTTTGGGGGTATGAATTCATGCCCAAAACGTAACATATGTGGAGCACCAGCAATAGGTAGTCTCAGGACTCATCTCTCTGAACCTCCTGGGTCCTCAGGGAGGTGGATTTTGAAGAGTATGTCCAGCCTGAATTCACAACTGCCTTTCACCATCCACAGTATACCCGGGTGCCCTTGAGTAGGGACTGCCTCACAGACATTTCCACAGGGGTGACCACACCTGCCTATGTGACCTAGACCAACGCTCCAGACTGGCCCGAGCTGGGCTTCAGAGCCACTGAAACACGAGCCTGACACCCACAAGCCTGTTCTACCTGTGCTGAGCACTGGGACCACAGTAGAGTCCAGACAGAAAGGAGTGTGGTTCTGCCACAGCCAGCAGTGGTCTTGGGCAGAGCACAGAAACTTCTGCAACTCACACCTTCATCTGGAGATGAAGCCTGGTGGCGCCTTTAGGTACCTCAGATCCTGGGCCTGCATCACTGAGATAGACTCTGGCTTCATTTGGGGCGGTGTTTGTCAGTGACATTGACCCCAGCGTTCATGCAGCTGCTCACATCCCCAGCTGTGCTCCAGCTTGGGGCTGTCTGCCTGGCTGTGCCCACTGGGCAAGGCCAGCAGCTCTGTGCAGCTCAGATACACATCCCTCTGTACGTGATGGAGCTAGGACAATGCCCAGCACAAAAACAACACTCAGAAGTGTCAACTGTGGCCATTCAGGCCATTCATTTGGCTGTGACTCAGTCACCCAGATTACTCGGAGAGGCAAGGACCACCCAAGGCCATGCTGGGGCCTCCTACACCCCAAGATCCTGAGACAATCACCAGGCCCTCCCAACCAGTACAGGATCTCACTCAAAGTCCCACCAATTGGGTCTCAGACCTTAAGCCTTTTCTACACTGTCCTTTCTTGACACACAGTCAGATGTCACCAGGCCCCGAGAGGACAAAGGAGGAAGCAGGGCTCCTAGAAGGACAATTACCTTCTCTTCCTGCTGATATTAGTGGCTCATAGTTCCAGGAGTTAGAAGAAGCAACGCAATACGGGGGTCTACCAACATGGTAAGCATTCTCCAGGCATATGTGGGTAGCCTGAGAATAAAGCACCACTTATACCCTTCCACTGGAGCTTCTCTGAGAAAATGTGTTCTGAATTCCAAAATGCCAGCCAAACGCTCAGAACTGACCCTTGGAAGGCTTGCAGTGTGACTGACAATCCTCACTTCTGAGTGTGTCTGACAGTGCCTCCAGCCAGCTGCACCCACAGCAGGTGGCCCCTTCTTGGACCTGGCCCCAAATCTGGGTTGAGGGACAAGAGGTAGTGAGAAGGTAGTGAGTAGGTCCAGAGAAGTGTCCCATGGCACGCCTGGGCACTCATTACTTCCAGAACTTCACAGGTTCTAGTGGATGAGGGTGGTGGAATGCCCACACACATGCAGGCAGAGCACTGGATTACACATCACTCCCTGGGTGCTGCTGCCTCAGTAGTAGGTGTGTACAGGCGCCTGCTGGGCCCACATACAGTGAACAAAAGAGTCTGGAAGGTGCACAAAATGAATGCACAAAAATGCAGACAAGGAATCCAGAATTGGGGTCTGACTAGTCACATGGGAAGGTCGATATTACTTCCACTCCAGTGTTTCTGGTCATTCAACAGGTTTCCACTTTGCCACTCTCCTCTGAGGCAAAAGCAGCTCATTCACCACGAGAGGAGATCTCTCATTATAACACTTGGGGAGAGCTGTCCAGTGGACCAAATGGCATCCTTGGGGCCGACTGGTCTACAGGGTACCATCTCAAGGTGTACAGTGCTTCGGGTGTTGGCAGAGCCCAGAGGAAATACTGTTATGCAGAAGTTCCATAAGAAAGGCAAAGGCAGCCGTACTTCTCTCCATCAGTGACTACAGCTCTCTCAGAGCCAGGCAGGGCTATCCCATGAGCTGCACCGGACAACATGACTTTCAGCCTCCAGCTCCTCCCCTAACTGAAAGGAGAGCTCCCACTCTGAATTACACAGCTCTCTTCTGGTTTGGTGGTCAGCAGCAATAGGAAATTGGTCCCTTCCTCCCCGGAAGAGGGACTGACCGTTCCCCCAGCTGTGCTCCATTGCCAGGAGCAAAGACAGCTGCTCAGGCACATGCCTGCAATCTTGCTGCACATGTAAGTATCTGCTTTTACTGAGTATGCTTCTCTGGAGGCCCTTCAAAGCCCCAAGTCGTTGGCCTCAGGGGCCAGGAGACTTGTGGCTCATATAGCTGAGAACCAGCATGGACAGACTTTGTATCCTCTTGGGACTGATGCTCTGAATGCTACAGCAGTGGGTGCCAGGCTCTGAACAAAAGCTGATGACTGCAGAATTAATTTTTGAATCACTATCTACGAATTCAGAAATTCAATTGTCGCTTGAGTGACCTTGGGTTTCTGGCGGCTAAAAATATCTGAACTGTAAACTTGGCAAATGATTTCCGCTGAATGATGCATTAACCATGGCAGCTCTGGCACGGGGAGGGCTGTCTTCTCTCCTCCTTCCTCACCCAGCTGGCGGCTGCTCAGAAAATCAGGTTCTGTCAGAAGACTGGCCTCCCAAGTCATCCAAAATTTATATGGAAAGAATTTGCTGGTAGCTGCTTTTGGGACGTTCCTGGGAACCCTTTGGCCAGGTGGAGATTTTGTACTTCAAGTTTGTCTCAGAATAGGCAAGATGGGTCATCTGGGTGCAATATCTTGATTCTTTGTGGTCATGCCTGGGTCAGGTACCTTCATAAGTGGTGTTTGATCCTGTGGACCCCAGAGGAGAGAGACAAAAGCTGCTGCCCAGGTGGCTGGTCAAGACTTTATCAGCAGACATCAACGTCAATGCCATTGACTGATTCTGTCCATGGCTGATTCTGTCCAGGGTTTTGAAGACCATCACCCCACACTTGTAAGGTAAAGCTGGTGGGGCCATCTACCACATTTCTCTAACAAAATAGAAATCAGTCAACATTTGTATGAAGACATCAAAAACAGGCCAGAGTAACACTCTGACAGTTGTGAGTAATAGACACACCTTAACTAAGCCAGCTGGCCTTGAATTCCCTGGCATGATTGTGTTGTGAGCTGCTAAGTACAGGGATCCTGGAATGTCAGAGCTGCTGCCCAGTCTCACCCATCACCTGATCTCCTTGTGGGGTTGCATGGAGTAGTGATGACCATGCTGTAGAGGGGCAGATGCTGAGGCCAGGCAGCAGGCACCAAGCCTCCTCTCTGAGCTGTTGACATAAGCCTATGCCCAGGATGGGTAACTGCTTCTTCCAGATCCAGAACCCCAGATTTTGTGACATCAAGAGAAACAAGAAGCAGCGGTGATGCTGTGCACTCTCTAGTCTTCCCCACCCTTGGGAAGAACTGTACTGATGAGTCTAGAGCTGACTTGGTTCTGCTCCAAACCCAGGACTAAGATGCGATGGCTGGGAGACAGAACATCTTGGCTTATAAAGTTCCTTCTTGCTACAGACACACATTTTCTTCCATAACAGACAGAGAAAAATCTTCCTTAAAAAGATAAAAGTATTTTAAGACAGAGGTTTTCTTAGGTGTGAGGTCTCCAGGGATGCTTGACAGGTAATGACTCAGGTTTGGTGGTCCCAAGCCCTTGTATGAGGGGACAGCAGATTGAGACCTGACATGGCTGCAGGAATCAGGTCGGTGTTTGACCTCATAGCCTGGAACAGAGTTGAGTGCCTCTCATATCAGTTGGCTGCTTCAGGGCCATAGAGGGCCACTGTCATTCACAAATGTTCTTGAGAGTTCAGTTGTAATCTTGGGGACCAGCAGTTTGGAGGTGAATTCATGTTTTTGAATTGCCTTTTGATTATTTTTTTTTTCTCCTGAGAATTGAACATTTATTGTGTGGAATTGAATTTGTTCCTTTGTCTGTAGGGAACATAAGTCACTATCTAAAACCTTGCTTTTAAATAACAGTCTAAATGTTATTGATTGGCTCTTGTCCAGCCACAAAGGCCATTAGTCCTGTCTCTGCAAGTGTCTAGTTCACTCTTGGTGAGCGCTGGCTCTGGTGACACCCTTTATCAGGCCCATGGGTGACAAAGCTCAGATCAGAGCAATCTCCAGACAGGCCCCCAGCTAAGTCACAGAAGGTAGCTTTGCCACAGTTGGTGGGCACATCTGACATCAGATTTCCATGTCTGCAGTATCTTTACTTGGCTTTGTTTTATAATTCCAGATTTACAGTTATGGGGTTTAGCTCTGCTCAAGACTCAGGCTGCAGGGCACTGTCCATCATACCCTGGGGCTGTGGCCAATGGAGACAAGGTCAGACAAGGATTCAAAATGGCTCAACTCTGCTGCTTATGTGGGAGGCAGGCAGACCTAGGACTTTTTGGGGTCACAGAAAATTTGTCATTTAAAAAGCAAATTACACAGGCTTTTTTGTTTGTTTCATTGCTTTTATCGTTAATTGGTTACTAGTCAGGCTTAGCACAGATCACAGGACCAGCCTGTCAAGTGCACCCTAGATGTGGTATCTCGCCCGAGTGTGATCTCTCAGGGACCATCTTTCTGTTCTCTTTCATTCTGCCTTAGACACAAGGGTTGTTCTTTTTCAGTGCCTTCTCCCCTCTGCCTTCTGCATTTTTATCTTAGTCAATGTTTGAGCAGTTGGTTATCTATGCTGTGCCTGGGTCTTATGTTTCTGGAGGCTAGGAGTTACTCCCACTTTATCTCTGTGCCTCAATTTGCCTGTTGCTTGAAAGGTGTTGTCTATTGAATGAACAGCAGGTGGGATGGATGAGTTGATGGGTAGAGGGATGGAATGATGGAGGTCTGGATGGATGGGTGGATAGATGGGTGAATGGATGCATGCAGGAAGAATGGGTGGACAGACAGATGAGTGGATCAGAGTTAGGGGATGGGTAGGTAAGTGGATGGAGAGATAGACTGATGGGTAGGTGGATAGACTGATGGTGATTTTCAAGGGGCTATTCCTTTGGGAGAGTAAGCACCATATTCTTATGGTGAAAATAAGGGGAGTAGGTAGCAGGGTGGTCATGCTCTGGTGGAAGGCTCTTTGGAGTAGGAGACTCCTTGTTATAACTCATTTTTTTTAGGATGGATCAGGACTGCTTAGAGCATCCCTGAGATCATGCCTGTCTTATTTATTTTTCTTGTCACTGAGACCAAAATACCCAACACACAAAGTTAAAGGAGGAAAGGTTCATTTTAGCTCACAGTTTGTAGATGTTTCAGTCCATAGTCGGCTGGCTCCAAGACAGGGTGGCATGGCAGAGGGGCATCATAGGAGAGAAGCAGTTCATGGCATGGCAGACAGAAGGCAGCAGCAGCCTGCCTTCTTTCTCTCCCTTTATATTCTATACAGGATACAAGCCTACTGATTGGTGCCACCCACACCCAGTGTGGAGCTTCCATTATCTGCACCCAGAACTATGCTCAGCCAATTTGGTTATCATACACTCTTAATCCTTGTATCATACTCTTAATCCACATTAGCATACCCTAGATCCAGCCACCTCCCAAAATCCCCACCTATTAGCTCGTGACTTCTAGACACAAACCATAACATTGCCCAAACCCAAGCTTCTGGCCTTCCTCTTGGAGTGTTGCATAAATGATTTGGGAGCTCAGTGGTTACCTGTAGACATGTCATTTCCCTGGCAAGGGGCATGATCACCAGCAGAGTTGTCCCTGTTAGTGCTAAGTGGGTCATCCCAGGCTTAGGCAACATGGCTTCCAACTGGCCTGCCATGGTGGGAGGCTGATCTCAGTTGGGTACTGTTAGAGTACCTGTAGGTCTAAGAGCAGACGGGGCTGGCCCAGTCCTCCATGGAGGCAGATCCTGGGGTCCTACCCCAAGGATGAGGTCTAGGTTGCCCAGAAGATACCTTAGATCGATCAAGTGCTGACCAAGGCTCAGGGAGGGCTAGATGGTGGTGGAACATCCCTGAGAAGCCAGGAGTTTGTAAGAATTTGAGCCATGTCTGTTGCTCACTGAGTATACTGCTGGTTGTAGGATTCAGGGGTGCAGATCCATGGGACTGTGCAGTCCTTTTAAAGTGAAGCGAATTCCACCTTACTGTTCCAACTTACCCAAGGGAATTAGGCCAAATGCCCATTTTCTTTCTACTAATTTCTTTTCAGAGAACCTTGGTTTTGAGACCTGGGAACCAGTGAGTGCCAGCTCAGCTCTTCCCACAGGACACAGACAGGATGGGTGGAGAGAATGTGTAGAAGAAACATCCCCATGCTGCCCTGTAGCCACGCAGGAGATTTCATTTCCTAGGTCCTGATCATCTATTGTGTGGTCATGGGGCCAGCAATATGTCCAATGCGGCCAGTGCACCTGGAGACAGCACCAGGGCAGGGCCCACAGATATGCAGGTACCTGAATAGACAGGCACAGGTAAAACCCTGAAGCTCCATGTTAGGATCTATATCAATTGCTTTACTCATTGCTGGCACAAAATACCCAACACACATACTTAAGGGAGAAGAGATTTATTTTGGCTCATATTTCAGAAGTTTCAGTCCTTGCATGGTTGGCTGGCTCCAAAGTAAGATGGCACAGCAGAGAAGTATGGCAGAGGAAAATCTGCTTACCTCAAGGCAGCTAAGAAGCAGAGAGAGAAAAGAGGAGTTGGGGCGGAAAATAGACTCTTCCAGGATATGCTCTCAGTGACACATCTCCTCTGACCAGACCCTGCCTCTAAACAGCAAGCCAGCTGTACTATCCTCATAAGTTAATTACCTTCCAAATCCATGAGACTTTGGGGACCATTTCAGATCTAAAACACAACATTCTGCCCCTGGCCCCTAAAAAACTCATGTGCATCTCATTATGTAAAATTCTTTTAGTCCATCTCTAAAAGTTATCAAAGTTTTAACAGTTCCAGCATTGAGTCTCCTCTGAGACCGAAGACAAACTCTTACCCATGAATCACTGTAAAAATAAAGAACAAAGTTAAACACTGCTAATATATAATGGCAAAGGATAAACACTCCCAATCCAAAAGGAAGGAAGAGGGGGATAGAAAGGAATGGACCAGAATAAGACTGAAACCTAACAGAGCTGTCCTATAGTTCTATGTACAGCACTTGGGGCAAGTTGTTGCAATGAGATGTGAACTCCAAAGGGCTTAGGCAACACCACCTCTATGGCATTGCCAGTTGCAATCCTAATGGCCTCTCTTTTGGGCTGGCTCAACTCACAGCCTGTGGCTTTCCTCAGCAGATGTTCCAGGTTCCTGGCTCCTCCAACTTCCTGGCCTCTCTGTTGTACTTTTGGCTTCACTCTCACAGCTTCATGAACTGCCCTGTTGGGAGCACACTCCCTGGCCTCCCAGGCCTTCTTCTGAAATCTGGATAGAAGTCTCTGAGACACAACCACTCTTGCATTCTGCATGTCTGTAAAACCAACACCACCTGGATGATGCCAAGGTCTGCCAACACCTTGAGCAGTAACTAAGCCTCCTTGAATCATGGCTCCAGAGGCCTCTATGTGTCTGGTTGCCTGAACACTGTGAAACAAATCCCTGGGAACTACTTCTCGTGCCAGTCCTTTTTGAGCAGAGTGCCCTGGGGCTGTCTTCTCAAAGCAAAGTCCTTCACTTTTGCATTCTAGAGCCTGTGAAGGGCAAGATATTGGTTATTCCTCACATACCCTCAAGGCATTTTTCCTATTGTCTGGATGTAAAGTACTTGGCTTCTTTTTAATGCCAATTTTCTCAGCAATATCTTGTCTGTTCCAACTTTGTAGGCCCCGATTTTACAGGAGCTTCCTTTCTGGTAAAACTCAAAACCTTTAAAATCATTCAGCTGCACAAAAAGAGTAAACGATGGATACAAAAAGATGAAGTGTTGGATACAAAAAGATGAAGTGTTAGATACAAGCTAATAGACAAAGGGTTCAAGGGAACAAGAAGAGGGTAAAGGGGGAGGGGAATAATGATATCTTAAAAATAAGAACCTAATAACCCAAACTCATATCAGTGACATGTACACTGGGTACTATAGTAATTTTATATAGTTGTGACTTACTGCTGTATGTAGGTGGTTGTTTACATTGCTCACTGTCGTAAGCAAAAGGTGCAATTAATTGCGGTCTGTAAGCTTGTGTAATTGCCTGTAAGTTTGTGTAATTTTGGATAAATTTTAATAAAAATCTAAAAAAAAAAAAAAATCTTTCAGCCGGGCCAGGCATGGTGGTGCACTCCTGTAATCCCAGAACTCAGGAGGCTGATGTAGGAGGAGTGCCACAAGTTCAAGTCCAGCCTGGGCTACACAGTGAGTTCAAGGTCAGCCTGAACTGCATAGTGAGACCATGTCTCAAAAAATAAAACAAAACAAAATCATTCAGCTGTGATGTTTGCTCTTGGTTCTCAATGTAGAGATAGATAAAATCCACTGACAGTACCCAAATTCAGCTTTGATATTGGGCTGCCATGAAATTACCTATACCAGATTAATTAGTCTACCACTCTTAATCTTATTCTCCTGCAAAGTCTCGGAATATGAGAAAAATGTAGACAATTTTCTGCCAGGGCATCACACATGACCTAGAGTTCATCTGCCAATGGAATCCTTGTTCCCAAATGAAAAAAGTCCTGAGTCTGGACTTTTTCATATGATTTTTCATCAACATTCTAGTCTTCTGAGCTCCAATTAGAGTCTCTCATCAGACTCAGCTTACAGCATTCCAGGGCTGTTTCTTCAGCCAGCGTCTCTAAATCTTTCCAAACTCCTCCACAAACCACTTCCAAAAATGTTTCCAAAATAGTCAAGTACAGTCACAGAAAAGACCCTACTTCTCTGGTACTGAAATCTGTCTTTGTTACTTTCTTTGTCACTGGAACAAAATACTTGACACTAAAACTTAAAGGAAGAGAGGTTTATTTTGGCTAATGTTTTAGAAGTTTCAGTCCTTGCATAGTCAGCAGCATGATGGAAGGGGCTGGGCAGACAAAAGCTGCTCACCTCGTGTTAGCCAGGAAGCAGAGAGTGAGGGAAAGAGCTGGGAAGGTAAATATACCCTTCCAGGCCACACCTCCAGTGACCCACCTCTTTGCACCAGACCCCAACTCCTAACAGCACACCAACCGTAGCACCCCAATGATCCAATCACTTTCCATAACCCTGCCTGTGAGTGAATGAGACTTTGGGGAAACATTGAGATATAAACTATAACAGAATCTATCTATTCCTGAATTCGCTGAAAATAAACAGCTTTGAAAAGCAAGCCTGCAAGGAGGTGCAGGTATATTATCAGCAGTGCAGAAAAATTATGTTTCTGAGCAAGTAACTGAGAGATGAACTTTCTCATTCCTGCCTTTCTTGCCCCAAAGGGAGACTAAGGATACTCTGTTAGTGGGCAGGAACAAAGCATAGACTGCCTCTAGCCCTAGACAGAACCCCTCACACCCATGCTCTTGCAGACAGTAAAGGGCACACACAAGGCCTCCCAGCTGCCCAGGCAGCTCTGGGGCTCCAGAGGCTCAGGGCCTTCCTGAATAATTAAACATCTTAAATAAAATATTAGAAATCCCACATGAACCCAAGACCAGACTTGCTATTTTCTCCTGCTATGAAGATTTTTTGGTGAAGTTGAACCCAGCTGAGTCCAGAGAGCCACCTGCCCAAGTAGCAGGTGCTGTTGAGCCTCATGCTGTAGAAATCAAGGACACCAAACCTGTTCACATGTGATGCAGAGGGCTATTGAACAGGGCCAGACTTGAGCTATGCTTTGTTGCCAGCATAGAGACTGTTGTAACCTGACAACACACAAGGGAAATGCTGAGTGAAGACTCCGCCACTATCCAGCAGAAGGATGGGAGGGTGGCAGGCTGACCCACCCACAAGGAGGTGCAGCCTGGATCATAGGCTGGGGTTTTTCGTATAACATTGGAGACATCCACGGGGATGTGCACCTCAGGGTCTCAGAGTTACCCCATACATTGAGACATCCAATTCTCCTGGCAGCATCCTTTGAGGCCTATGCTTGGCCCCAGCATGGAGCCAGCCCACAGAACAGAAGCCCACTTTGGCCTGGCCCCACTGTCCCACACCTGCGCCACCAGGGTGTCAAAAGACTTTTGATAGACAGTCCCTTGTTCTACCAGAAGCGCACTCAGCAGCAGGCAGGTTCAGAAGCATGCCTAAAAGAAGTCATTGAAAGCCAGACTCTGAAATGTCTTTTCTCATTTAAACACAAAAATGTCTTATGTACAAACCCTGCCTCCTGGTACTGGCCCCTAACCACTAGGGTTGGATGTTTCAGTTAAAAATAAAACTTTAAAAGCACATGGTCTGAGCTGGTGCTGAGAACAGAATAATGCCCAGCTCAGAGGCTTTGGCGGCACTGGAAGCAGGTGCCAGCAAATGTCCTTCTCATTTTTCAACGACAAAAGGTTTGTTAAAAATTCCTGGGCTTCAACGAAAGCCAAGGGTGCCTGTCACTGGGAGATGATCAAAGGAAGGAGGACGCACCCACATTGTGGATTGTGCCGCACAATGACCACTCCACTTTATTTTGAAGCACGTATCAAAAGCCCACCACTTCTGACATCGAAAGCAGTGCATGCAAAACTGCAGAATACATCTCTGAGCATGCTCAGTGCTGACCCAGGACATGACCACAGAGGCTGTCTTTGAGGCCCATCTGCAGTCCAGTCGTGCTGCAGGGGGGATTTTGAGGTCTGATCTCATCAGAAGCAGGCCAGAGAAAGAGTTGCTTTGTGGGACTGCTGCGGGGAGAGCATACCACTGTGCGTTATCGTCCAGAGGCCCAGGTGGCATTTATAATTGACACTTGGATGAAAGAACAGTCTGTGTCGGCAAGCCAGATGCCTAATGCTGCACTCTGTCTCTGACCTACCCCAAAACAGCGTGTGGAGACAATGGCTGTGCCTTGGATCTGCTTGTTAAGAGATGCCAGGCCCTGAAGGCCAGTTTCCCTTCACTAAGGGCACAGGCCAGGTATTTGCTACCCTTTCATTTGTTTAAATTTTTCATTAACTTTCTCCAACTGCCTGCCAACATATTATCTTGCAGTGCAGATAGTGAACAGTGGCAATTAGGGTGATTTTTCTCCCAAGCTTATGCTAACTGCGACTGAAAGGCTCGTCCTGACAGCTGCAGAACATGCCAGAAGACTCTTCTGCCATGAGTTAGTTCCTCCAAGACGCATGGGTTGCCAGCTGGGGCAGGACAAGGAGTTAGGGCGGAGGAGGGCAGTGCCCCACCTCCTCCCTGAGGCACCAGCCTGGTCCCAGGGGACCAGGTGGCCAACCCCCTCAGTAACTCTCCCCCTTCCTGTGGTAAGAGGCCTGAGACCTTCAAGGGCCAGCAGCATGGCACACCTGCTCTGCCTCAGGCACTCGTGTTGCCTATTTCCTCTCCAATCCCATTGCCACTGTAATGCGGGGGTAGGGGGCAGTCAGCTGTTCAGCGTTTGCACCTGGAGGAAGAAACTTGGCCCATTCACGACTTCACCTGTTGAGTCACCTCATCAACCAGGCACCCACTGGCTGATGAGGTGACACTGGGGTCAGACCTAGCTCCTTGCTGCTCCCTAGGCTTTGCCTGCCTGTCCACACTATTCATCCTCACCTGGGCCACATTGTCCCTGGGCCACATTGTCCCTGCTTTGCTGTGGGCACAAGCCCAATCCTTCCCTTCCCTAGGTGCCAGCTCCCCACTCCTGGTGTCATTATAGGCAGCTGAGTTAGCTAGAAATTAATAGGCAGTCAGACAGGAGTGGGCCTTTGAGAGAATCAGTGCAGAGGATGAGAACATATCACAACTATGGCTGGAGGTATAACCGTTGAAGGCCAGGCTTCAAGATAAAGACACAATGACCAGGCCTACGTGCCTCCCTGAGGATAAACAATAACTCGAGACTGTACTGTGATTGGTATCACCTGTTCCAGTGAAGTCTATATAGACATCAGTCACCCAGGTGGGTGACCAGAACTTCTGGACCCAGTTACTCAGGTGGATGTCCAGAGTATCCAAACCCATCCCTTCCCCAAAAGGCCTTTGTTCGTTCCATGTGCTCTTGCTACCTGGCTCACTTTTCTATTGGATCAATATTAGCTAAGTGGTTATACTTGTAATCCTGTAGGTTGCTTGTAATCTGACCCACATTGTACCCACATTGTGACTTTGCTGTATAAATTATCCCTGACAAAGGGCCTTGATGGCAACCCCTTGATAGCCCCTTGATGGCTTTCAGGATCCCTCCTGTCTCTCAGGGACTATTTCTCAATAAACCTTTCCTACTCGTAACCTCCTATGTCCTTTGGAATTCATTCTTCAATTTCAGGGGACACGAACTCAGCACGTCTAACATCTAGCAGGTTGAGAGTTATATTTCTCCTATATCAGTGTGAGGGTAGGGATGGTCCCTCCTTAACCCAGGACTAGCGTTAAGGTCTCTTCCTGAGACAGATTCTCCTGCCCTCTCTGTTCATTGAGTGCCCTTCCTCAGGAGAAACCCTGTGCAGGCAAGGACCAATCCCAACACCCAGTCCTACCTACCAAGTGGAGGCTCACAAAAATGCTGGTCAAATCGATGGATCAATTGGCCCTGGAGCTCTGGGGGCCAGGGCTATCATGCCTAGCTGATCTGAAAAGCCAGTGCCCAGCCTTGGTGAGGGGCAAGCTCCATCCCAGAACTTGGGATCCGTTCAGGTATGTTAAGTGATGAAGAGATGAACTAGTGGTGAAGTCCTTGACTAGCCAAGTGGGAAAGCAACTAAGGAGGGCAAGAGTTAAGTGCAGACTGGGAACACTGGGCAGCAGTGCAAGACAGAGGACAAACGTGGCTCTCTTGTCCCAGAGTCCTGCACAGGAGAAACTTCTGTAAAACAGCCAATTTCCTGCAGCATGTTGGCCCAGGGTCACAGCATCATGTAGCAAGGGCTCATGTAGCACAGCTCATGTAGTGGACTGGGCCCGCTGATATGAGGAGCGAGGCCATGAGGTGGCCTCTCTGGCGCCTTGTGTCCGTTACCAGACAAGGAGGGTACACTGTGAGGTGGGCCTTGGCCTAACCCTGCTCCCTTCCTCATCTCCCTTGTGGAAAGGTTAGGAAGCAAGGGGGAGCCAGTTCTAATCTCATAGCCACTCTTATTGGGGGAGAGGGAGTGAGTGACAAGGGGGAGACACCCTGAGTCTGCTGTTGGCCAGAGCATGACCAGGGCCTCACAGATTGGGAGAGAAATGGATATGTGCTTCTCTAAGAGCCAGACATGAACACAGGTGGGGTGTGCAGATCAGATGACCCTAGTCACTGCTCCTCAGGCATGCACAGCCAGCCAAGGGATCGCTCTCCTCCCTGAGATGAGTGACTGCCTTCTACACCATCCAGGATCCTGGCAGACCCTGCATGCTCAGACATGGCCCCGTCCAGTTTCTGTGCTAACCTCACCTCCATGCTGTGCCTGAAGGCTACAGGGAAGACCCGTTGTATGGGATGCACAGCCAGGAGCCCAGGGCCTGCTCGAGACCACAGTTGTGGAGGAGCATCTGTGACATCCCCATGGCAGCTAGCTAGGTACCCATCATGAACCTGCTCCATGTCCTCCTCGCAGCCCACACAGGGCAGCAGCCTCGTACCTATGGGGACAAGAATGGAAACCAACTGCTCTCAAATTTGAAAAAGAAACACTTTCCAAGGGGAATTCTCCAGCAAGTTGGGGAAGCAACAGGAAGCGCCCACAGAGTTCTGCACAGCTTGTGTGAAGAAATGTTGCAGCCAAGAGAAGACTTGAAAGAAAGCACGTGCCTGTGTGCATGTGCACATGCAAACACACACACACATACACACGCACACATACCGCTTCTGTTGATTTATGAGCAGCAGCTTCCAAAGCTTTGTCTTCCATCCACAGTACACAGTGGAGAAAGGGTACCCTTCCCATGAAAGTCTCTACTTACAGCAATTATGACATTCAAAAAAATCACATCCTTCATCCCCAAGAAGTTTCCCTGCAAGCCCAGTACTTCTGTCCTGTGCCCTCAGGAGCCCCAGTCCAACAGATGCCAAATCACCCCACATGTAAGTCCCTGGCTGCTTGGGTTGTTGGGGCATTTTGAGGGGAACATTGAGTGAAAAAGTTCACTGCCCTGCACCTTCCAGGTAAGAACAAGTACACGTCATACACATCTGCCCTTCTACCTGAATCTCACTGAGAACTATAAGACAAGAATAAAATGGCCCTTATCAGGCCCCAGAGCACTGCCAGCACAGTGACCAGCAATTACAACATACTCGTGTCTGATGTGACAGGTTAGGACCCGGATCCCAGGGCCACTGAGCTGGCATGTCCACACCCAGCCACGGTGTCAAAATGGCTTGGACACTACCCCTTTGGTCAGAACGTGGACTCTGGAGTCCTGGACAGGCCTTGGCAAAAGAGGAATACCCTTAGAAATCCCTGTGTCCTCAGGACCTTGCAAGGACAGGCAGGGCAAACCCACTAGCCAGGAGAACTCATCAGGGTACTCAGCTAAGTGATGTTTCTGGGCCTGTGCCACCCTGGCAGGAGTGACTGCTCTGAAAACAGGAGAGGCTGAGCCCTTGGTAGCTAGCAAGGCTCCAGGGAGAGACCTGTGGAAACTGTGAGAAACATGTGGGAATCGCTGTCCACAGGACTTTCCAGGATGTAAAAATATGGTTCAGTAGAAATGGAAGGAGATGGTTGGTAAGGGAACTAAGAAAGAAGTACAGTCCAGGGGAGCTCCTAATGGGCCCAAAAATAAAGTCTGAGATATGACCAGCAACTTGAAGAAACCACATGGAACAATGGAAATGAATGACCAAGAAAAAGCCGTTCAGCAAAGGTGACTCTGAAGGGACACAGGGAAAGCATGAGGGAAAGCCACAGTTAGAGCTGTGCCTCTTGTTTCTCCTCCCTGACAGGGGATGATGGCAATGCCTGCCCAGCCACTTTCCCGGGGGTGTTTTTTAGCTCAAATGAGATGATAATGTTTGTAAAATAGATTCACAGACCATAAACAGCTGTCAGATGCTCATGGGTCCCTGTGGCTGCCAATCAATGTGCACTGAAATGAACATGTTAATTCAGCCAACCATGTGATGTTCAAGAAGGGTGTTTTAAAAATCATTCAGGTTGCAAATGTTTTAAAGAACAGTTTTGGGATGTACAGAAAATCTATTGTTTTCAATATACTAATGTTTAAAACATATTTAGATGAGGACGGAGACTCTATCACCCAATCAACAGGAGCTTTAAAATACAAGCATTTCAAGTAAAAACTAATGAATTTTTGATTTAGTCTCAAGTAAGTGTATTTCAAAGTCTTTTGAGAAAATCTTTTAAGAAAATGTTTCATTTCTGCCAAAATACAACATTTTAAGTGACATTCAGTATAAAAGACAATGTTACATTATGGAATTCAATCTCCGCTTCCCACTCCAAAACTGGGAAAACACATATAAAAACTGAAGTAACTTCAATGAAGAAATATTTTCTTTTCCTAAGAAAACAACCCAAGTCTTCAGATCCAAATTAAATTCCAAATAGATAGTAAAGCTATGACCAAGTCAATTACGTCAGAGATGTGGAACCATCCAGGGCACAGGCAGGCTCCCTGGCATTTCAGGCGTGTGAGCCGATTTCCTGATGGCCACGGTAATGAAGGTGTGTGGATGCCCCCGTAAACACTGAGGCAGTCGCCAAAACACAGGTCTCCTGAAGATGCTCAGCCATGCGCAGAGGAAGCTGGGCCAGCAAGCAGCCTGCCAAGTGAGCACTGTGGCTCTCTTCATGGTGGTAGCACGGCCTGAGGGATCTGTCTGGAGCCCCGGGTTGGGTCCTCACTCTCACTGGGAATTGATTATTTCCATGAGATTCTACCCAAAGCTTTTAAATTAACATTTAGATTAAATCTCTTCCACAGAGGGACTGTCTCCACAAAAGTCATTATGGGGAACATTAGAAGGCAGTTTTAAATATCTTGTCAGAAGTCTTTCCTTTCCTTGGGGGTGAGGAAAAGTGATTGCCCTGTGACAAGTGGTTGGTAATTAGGGGCTGTTGAGCACTCTGCCCTCTAACTGAAGTTCTCATAGGTGTGCAGGGGGCAACGTTTTTATCATTCAGCCATTGGGCTTGGAGCATTTGCTGTGTGCCAGGTCCTCTGATTGGTTCTGGGAAAGCACTGGCAAGGGGACAAGCCACATGTCCTAGCTCTTCCCACAGGCACCCTGGCCATGAGACCCACAGTGAGGATAGGCCTTCCTAAGCCTTTAAATGAAATTGAGGTACAGTTCCTTTAGCAGGTGTACAGAAGATGCCAGACTCTCCCTTCCAGGGAATGCAGTGATGCCCCAACTATGCACACCTGGTCAGGGCCTTGCCGAGACTTGGAGGATGTGAACATGAGTCCCCTCCATCTGCCCATCCCCAGGACAGAGCTGCATGCAGAGCATGGTCGCTCCCCCATCTTCCCTGAAATACCAGCTGCTCCCTGAGAGCATGATCAAGATGATATTTCCTATGAAGCATAAATTTTAATTAATTTGCAGCATTTCTGTTAACTATAGCATGATATTAACCTTAAAGGAAGCATATTTGCAACAAGATGTAAGAGAAACTAAGCACCACACAGAATGAAGCATCCTCTCTTGACCTCAGCTGCTGTGACATGGACACGACCCCCGGGAAAGGCAGCCCTGCACGTGGCATGACCACTGCCCCCTAGAGTCCACTGCCCACATACTCTGCGGTCTTCAGAGAGGGGCCTAGTCCCACCCTCAACCCTCCTTCCCATGGAGCCCCAGACCAGGATATTTGCACAAAACTATCATCCTCTGTGCACTCCTGGCTCCACCTTCCCTGCTGATCACATACCCCACTGGCTTTGTCCACCTCCCTCCTTCATCCAGAAAGTGGGTACCCAGAACAGAGGAGTGTCATGGAATTAACAGTGACTCTGTAAAGATGTATTCCTGTCTTATCCCCCAAACCTGGGAGTCTAGACTTACTTGGAAAAGGAGCCTTAACAGATTTAACTAAGTGAAAGATCTGAAACGTAGTCTCTCGGGCTGCGAGAGAATTGGTTTCTGCGGTTTTCAAGCTTGCTGGTTTGTGGTCATCTCTTATGGCAAACCTGAGAAACTCATTCAAAACACTATTTCATTTCCTTCCTGTGGTTTTTATCCATGGTCAGAGTGCAATGTATGGTTTTAAATAGACATTTTCCTTTTTGAATATGGTTTTGATAAGTGAGAACTACTCTTTAAACTGAGGCAAAGAGATGGCATCAAGCTAGGCCCAGGCATTTGTGAAATGCTCAGATCTGAAAACCTCTTTCCCCTCTGGGGGCTGGCTCCTGCCCCACTATCCAGGACTCAGGTGGAGTGGGGGATATCCCGCTCAGGCCCCTTGGAAGTAACAGCTCATGAGCAAGCCAACCCTTCCCTGCCATGCATTCTAGCCTGACACTTGTTGGTTTCCACAGCCTGCTCAGTCTTTCTGGGGCATCCACAGATGGCCTCACAGGTGTCTACCACCAGGCAGTGCATTGTAGACCTTGGGGCTGGACCCCTGACAGACGCAGAGGAGTCTCCAGTCACACCCGTGGCACTCTCAGGAAGGCAGGCTGCAGAGGAGGGGTCTGCGTGGCCCTACAGATGTCCACTAGGGCAGCCAGTGCCTGGACCTTCACCATGCTTGGCTGCTGGTGCTGGGAAGAGGTTCCTGAGCCTGCTTGGAAGCAAATGTGCCCCTATGAAGGTGGTGGAAGGCAACTGAGGCTCAGGCTGAATCTTTCATGCTCTGCCTGTGTGGTGTCAAGCTTTTTCAGACAAGCGGGAGAGAGTCCTAACACACCGAGCCCCTACACCAGGCATGGGGGGACAGCTGCCCACACCACACCCCAATCTGCCCACAGTGTGCAGGCAAGGGGCACAGGGTGTGACGAACACTAGAAGCCTTCCTGAGGGAACCTAATCAGAACAGCTCTCTGCAGAGATTCCCGAAGGGCCAGGATGTGAGCTGAGACAGCAATGTGCGTGACCTCCGGACCCTTCGTGGTTGGAAGCCTTCAGAGGGGAGGCAGGAGGTGGTTTGGGAGTGAGCTGCCTCCCACACAGACTTCCCTGAACTCACGGGGTTGAAGCAGCTATTTTCATGGCCCTGGTTCTGTTGGCTCTTTTGTTGCTCATGGAGCAGCTCTTCTGTCTGCTGGATACCAGGGCAGCTTGTGCCCACCCATATCTCCCTCCCTCGCAGGACAGCCTGGGCACAGGGAGTGAGTTCGGTCAGTCAAAAAACTGCTACCATAGGGAACAAAAGAGAAGAGCATCATGCTGTGGGAGATGTTCATGTGGGACCCACAGCAAGGGAAGATGGACCAAGGCTGGGGCTATCGCCTCCAGGGATGGGGCCTTTGCCAGGAAAGTTTGGGGCCGCTGTATCCCACCTGTTTCCAAGATCTCCTCACCTTTGGCTCCTCTCCTCACCCATCAGCAGCAGTAGAGCCCCCATTTCCTTAGACACAGCTGCCTCCACCCCTCATGCTAGAACCTGGGGGCAGGAGCCATATCATGCTGTCCCACTGTCCACAGCAACAAGCCTGGAGTGTTGCAAGGTCAGTTCTTGGTTGCAGAAGTGTGGTGCTGTCTGTCAGGAAACATCTTCGCCTTGCCCTCTGTCTTTTGCTTGACATCACCAGGTGAAACCTCCTGCTGTTCCTGCAGCTGAGTTCGCTCCAATGGGAATATGTGAGCCAGATCCTATTCCTGGGGCTCAGTGGTGGCAGGTATAGGGTCCACAAGGGTCACAGGGCAAACTGTGATGTCAGAGGTGAAGAGGCAGTTGACCTTATTAGTAGAAATAAGCCCTTGGCCTTGGGAGTTGTTCCAGGAGCAGAGGAGGAGGAGGGAGCTGGTAGGGGAGGGCTGGAGGGCCAGGGTGTAGGCCCCTGTCCTCCCACAGCCCTCACAAGGGGTCCAGTAATGAGTCACAGATTGAATGTGTGTAATCAAACTTTTTGGTTTCAATATCACACCTGGAAAGGACCAGGTGAAAGAAAGGGCCGCTCTGCCTTGGAAGGGGCAAGGGCAGCCCTCTCTATGGCCCCGGCAGCTGGGTAGGCATATATCTCCCTCTGCGCAATACATCCCCCTCTGCACATTACATCCCATGACTGCTAAGTCAGGACTCACTGTTCCCACACCTGGACTGTGCTACCTCCCTGCACCTTCACACTGAGTAACTTACATGTCTCCCCTCAGCTTTGAGGTCTGCAGCTTGGAGAGACCCTGATGGATATGGGTAGCCTTGGAGAGCATGCACCCTGGGGATGGGGGAGGCCTGGGGCAGAGAGCAGCTCTCAGCTGAGGATGGGGCCTTGGAAAGTTATGGACCTGTCTCCATAATCTTCCCACCTACTTGTTTTCTACTGTAGCCTGTGATCTGGTAAATACAGCCAGTTCCTTGGGGACCCTGGTCTGCCCTGCTTGTCCTTCCAGCCCCATTGTCTCTAACAGAAATGGGAGACTAGCAGTTCCCTGAGCCCACCTGGCCTCAGCAACTGCCCTCAGCGTACAGACTCTGGGAACCTGAGCTCAGTGGGACTGCAGGGCAGGAGCTAGGGCCTGGGAGCAGCTCCTCTCCTGGGAAGTGCTGAGTTTCCTTCTATAATATGCTTTCCTGGTGTCTAAACGTGTCTCCTACTGATGGAAAAATCCACTCTTCCCTACACAATCATGTCTCATCTCCGTGTGTGAAAGTCGCAGAAACATGAGCTACTGCTCTGTAGAGTATCAGGAGACGCCAAACCACAAGGTCACAGGGCAGGACCTATGTGTGCAGGGTTCCAGGACTAGGGCTGGAGGACTGCTGAGGGCTCCCTTCTTTGGCTCTGACAGGCGGGGACAGATCCCAGTTCTTTCCCAGGTCAGTGCTTCCCAGGCCTGGGAACAGAGAACAGGTTGGGCTCACATTTATTGAGAAGCACCGTGGCTCTGTGGCAGCCAGCATGGATGCAAGAACTTCATTTCCAGGGAGATGAGGCTAGGAGTGTGGAGTCTCTCGGTTGGCCTTTCTGCTGCCCAGCAGACCTTGTATGATTGACTGACTGACCACCCCAAGCCAGGAGGATCTGACTGCCTCTACTTCTCTGTAATTCACAAAGTCTGTGTCAAGTTGAGACAAGACAAGAGATTGCAAACACCCTGCATGTGAGGGAGGGATGCGGTGCTGTCCAGGGGCAGCAGTCCTGGGTCTTTTCATCTAAATGACCATCCTGATCTTTGATTTAGCAGATCATCAGAAATTCTATGCACACCACTCAAGTGTTGAATAATGAATCAGGCTGTCCTGGTGTGATTAATTTTTTTAAATGAGCTATTTGCATGTGGTGATTAATCACAGCTGGCCCAGTTGGGTCCCTCTGGGGCTAGAGATGGAGGAACTGTCCCCTCAGACTGTGAATTCAGGCCTTGCCCCAGGGTGTCAGGTTCACAAACACACTGGGAGCACATCCACCCTGGCCAGTGTGACCACTGGACTTGAGACATGAGGGCGAGAGTGGCAAATATGAGAGCGCAGGGGCCAAAGCAAAGGCATCCAGGATCCAAGAGGCAGTATTTTCCTTCTCAGCCAAGGTGAGAGCAATGCAACATTTCCTGTGACTGTCCCTCTTTGGAAAGAGGCCAGCTCAATCCTTTAGTTATCCTCAGCATCTGTGGTGAGTGACCAGACATACAATGCCCAGAGGCTGTGCCCTGTCTTGCCAGGGACCCATGTCAGGCAAGTTTTGCTTTAGAGATAAAAAGGGACCCTGGCACGGGTTGCAATGACCAAGGTCCATAAAGAGGCAGCAAAACTGCCCAGATCTGCTATGGCCTCCCATCCTGAAGCCTCAGAGCCTGGGCCTCTTGACTAAGGAATTCCAATATCTGAGGACAGAGGTGTGAATACACAGAATGTGCCACTGTCTGCACCACACTATGCCCATCATACACTCCTGACTAGTGAATTAATTCTATGTCCACCTAGAAGATAGCACCAGGGTTCAAGGTCATCCCAAGATTCATTTCCCTGTGGTCCTGCACAGCAGTGCCTAAGCCAGGGATGTACCAACAGTGGCACCAGCACCTCCTCTGTCCTTGTTGGTCTTGAGGAACATCATCCTGGAGGTCTTTGCTTGTGCAGCCATCCAATTTCTGATGACAGATGTGTATCCTCTTCCAGAAGGTCCCCAGCACCCCAGATGGTCAAGAGTCACACTTGGGGTGTGAGACTCAGACTTCTATGAGAATGCCATTCACATTTCAGCTGTCACACTGGCATGCTGGCCTCCTATAGAGAGCTGTTCCTGTGTGTTAGGGCCAACGTACCCCACACTCTGAAGGTCCTCCGTGCTGACCGGAGAGTGTTCCTAGATGTGGGGTGGTAGTCTGGAGAGGAACTTCCCTTTGCAATGTATCCTTGAGAATCAGGTGGTTTTGAGGCCAATTCCAGAAATTCCCCAGGAGCCAGGAAATGCTAAATCAAAGACAGCTAAACAGGATGTGTTAGCATACTCCGAAGACATCTAGCAAAGTAAAGCACTGAAAATATCTTAGAAATGTAATTTTCTCTTTCACTGAACACGTCATCAGTTCTAGCTTTGCAGCTAAAGCTGGGTCATGCCTAAGAATGCTCTGACTTCATGAATGTCAGCCTCAGAACACCAGCTCTGGGAGCCACTGGACAGAATGCGACCTGCGACCATACCCAGAGCTGAAATATAGTTCACTTTACTCCGCTGCTCCTCACAGCTCCAAGTGACATTCCAGAGGGGTATCGCCATTGTCCTCAGCACCCTACAGCTCTGGGGAGCCCTTGGGGCCTATCTGTGTTCATGACAGAAAATCCTACTGTCCAGTTCTGCTGGGAGTAGCAGGACACAAAGCCTAGATGTTGGTGCTAGAGACCATCCTGGATGCTTCCCCCTTAGGATGCCTCCTCCTGCCTAGATCCCCACCAATACCCCCCACACACACCTGGGGTTTTCCTGCTTCATGCCTGGTTACTGTACTCCTACAGTACTATGGACTCTGGGTCAGTGTCACACGGTGCACTCCTCGTGAATCTGGAGTGCAAGCACCTTAGGGAGACCTGAGGGGGATGGGCAACCATGGCAGATTTTGTCTGAGGACCAGGCATAAGGCAGCAAAGAACAGGGAAATCCTGAGCTTAGGAACCTGGTAGGGTTCATGGTTTATATCTATTCATTCATTAATTCATTCACAGACACTACAATCGGGCTGCCCATCCCTGCTTTCAGGTCTCATGGGACTTACAGGATGATGGAACCTTGTGGCCAAGAGGCAGGGATCCAAAGGAAACTTCTGCCCCGCCATGGCCCCCACCAGTCCTCTATCAGCCAGAAATCAGGCCAGCCAGGTCTTGCTCTCTGCTGTTTCTCCCATGTACCCCAGCTCAGTAGCAGTTTGTACAGTGGACACAAAAACAGCAGTTAATTTCCCTCTTCAGGAAGAGGCAACATTGCAGGTTCTTCATGTTCCCATATTTTACTGTCTGTGCTCCAGGACAGAGGTGGCTCTGGGGAAGTGGGGCACAGGAAGCCCCAGGCCGACCAGACCAGCACAGGCAGGGCCAGCTCCTTGCCTGCCCAGGCCTGTTCACCCGCAAGGCTCAATGAGAACCTTAGGCCAAGGCCCACCTATGTGCAGTGCCTGTGAGCTGGGGTTGGTGATCTCAGGAGCAGCAGTGGCATCTTACTCTAGCAACCATCCCAGAGAAAGCCCCTCTGCACTTAGAGCATGTGATTGGCCAGGGTGGCCTCACTGAGTCAAGATGCCTGCCTGGCTACCTGCTCTGGGCCCTGACCTAGGGCTAAGCCATCCCTGGCAATTGGGAAGAGCTCCAGCCCCCAGCATCAGGCTTCTCTGAGACTGGATGGAACATGTTATCCAAATTTTATCCAAATGCAAACTCATTTTATCCCACTGCAAACTTGTAATGGCTGAAATTCCTTAATAGTGACTTTTGACTTTTTGCAGTGAGAAAAAGGTATTTTCTTGCCTTGGAATGTTCTAAAATATATTCATGAGATATTTTTAGAGTCACAGATTCTTAGAGTCTAGAGGAGGCAGGCCATCATCCTGTCTATCACCCATGTCTAGGCACCTAGGAGGTCCCACGATGATGGAACATGGGCCTAAGGCAGGCACCCAGCTTCCCCCAGCTGACAGCTTTCAGGGAGGGCCAATGGAGGAGAGGAAGGCAGGGAGGCAAAGCGCCAAGTAAGCTGGTCAGCAGGGAAACTCTGCCAGAGGTCCAAATGAGGGCCAGGAAGGACATCTAGACATGCAGTGGGCAGAAGTGGCCAACCGGGTCTGCTCTCAAAGTTTCAGGCAGTAGTTTCCAAAAGACCCTGTACTGAAATACCTCCTTGTTGTAAGCAGTGCAGACAAGCTGTCTCTAGTTTTTTTTTTTTTTTTTTCCCCCTGTGACCACTATGCCTTTGGCCCTGCCCCAGGGTGAGCCTTGCTCAGCATCATCACTCCCAGAGCTCCTGCTGTGCTCCTTTCTGGGTTTGAAATGAAGCAGAGTGTTTTGGGGCCAGGCCAAAGCCTGAAGTGTCCCTTGCTAATTGTTAGCTGAGCAGCCAGGCATGAATCTATAAACATCTTTAGATCTCACAGACGTGAGAAATGAAAACCCATGACATCAGTGACAGGTCGGTGAACCCATGGAGCCTGTGCTTGTGCGTGCCCAGGCCAGCTGCACAGAGTCCCTGTTGTGGCCTCAGAAAATGCCCAGGGGTCTTCTGGAATATTCCTGCCAGGCAAAAGCAGTCGTCAGCTCAAGTCCTTGCTGACTTTCAGGTCCATGAGGCTACATGCAAGTTCATTTTCCCAGACTCTGACGTTTGTCCACAGCTACGTAGTCTGCTCAAGGAATAACTGAAGCTGAGGCTGCCACACTCTGCAGCCTACAGACTGGAGTGCTTCCAGGCTCTGCTGTAGGTTCCAAAGACAGATATCTTGGAAGCATCTTCGGACATGCCCCATTATGGAGGATGGTGGTCCTTCCAGCAGGAGACATTTGCTCCACTCTGGACAGAGGCTGGGACAACGCTCTGGCCAGGAATGACCCTCTAGTCTGCAGTGTGATCCTCTGAGCATGGTGGTCCTGGACCACCATAGAAGGAAACAGCTCCCTGCCTCATTCCATTGTGTTCCTCTTTCCCTCACCCAGCACTAGGTGTCTTTAGGGCTGGCCAGATCAGCTAACTGATACTGCTGCCAAGCTATTAGTTCACACACACTAACTAAACTCACCATCAGCACACAGACAGGATTCTACACCAGGATTTCTCCCACTGGTATATCGCTCCAGTTGCCCAAAGGACCATCAGTGTTTCCTTCCACCTGCACCTCCCACCTCCTCATCCGTAGGCAGCTGAGACCCTTTGAGCAGCAGCAGTCTCTATTCACGTCGCACAGGTAAACACAGCTCTTTGGGGGTTTTGTGGTGGTGGTGGTGGTGATGGTAGGGGTGTGTATGTGTGTGTGCGTGCATGTGGTTCTGCTTTTTCAAAGGGAAGAAAACATCTTCAAATGAATATTGCTTTAGTAAACTAAGCACAAGCCAAAGAGGAAACTTTTAATTTTTTAAAAGTTTTCTGTGCATTGTTGTTCAACACCTAGACTAATGGGATTTGGAGTGGTACAAGGCACGAATACTGATTTTGTGCTGCTGCAAAAATAAATCAGGAGAAAACATGGGCTCTGCACAAATGTGTTCCTGGGATGATGTTGGAGGGCTTAGCTTGCCTGGGGGGCCAGTCAGTGGGAAGGCTCTAATGGGCGGATTTTCATGGGTTAGAGAGTCACTGTTTTTAGAAGGATCTTACTGTTTGTGTGTCAGTAGTTTCTCCCTAGGAGTGCTAGCCAGGAGAGACTGACCAGGGCCCCTCATATGGACTTTTAAAGTTCTTTGATGAACAACCAGCAAATGCCCTCTCCACACCCCAGAAAGCTTCCACAAGCAAAGACTAGTTGTATAATTCAGTTCCCACCAGCTCAGCATGTTCTCGGAGGAATGCTGTTCCTGAGATGTCACCTCACTCACTTCGTGGGATATTTTCTTGGTCATTTGTGGTGCTTCGTCAATTTGTATCCAAGTGCTTGTCTGAATACCATTTGTGCAGGCATCTCTATCTCTGAGTATGTCTTGATTTATTGGTCGTCAGTGTGAGTGTGAAAAAATATTTTAGCAATGCAGTGACAATATTGTTATCTTTCAACAGAGCCCTTCATCAGTGGGGTCTTGCAACTTGTAGGCAGCACATAAGTTTCATGCTCTTACAGTGGGGCTCTGTGGGCACTGGCCAGTATGATGGGTGACTCAGCATCAGGCAGGAGCACAGAATGAGAGTCATTAGCCTGAGGAGGCTGCCCTGAACCTGCCACCAGCTCTGTTCAGGTGTTTCTAATTTCAGGTAAATGATCCCAAAGGCGCTGGATGAGTGCTGACAGGAGGAAGGAAGGGGCTAGTGCTGGGCAATTTCTTACCTAAATTCTGAAAACTGATTCCATGCTGGCAAAGCCCAGGTGGAGGCTGTTCATGTGTCCCCAGCCATTCGTCTTAATGAGTGTGGTCCTGCGATTTAGGGCTCCAAGAGAAGGTTGTGTCCAAGTTAAAATACGTTCAAGCATCTGGGAGCCCTGCTCTGCACCAGGAGAGACTGACTGGGTCCCCTTGGATGGACTTTGGACCCCCTCATCCCGCAAGTACCCCCTTCCCCTCAGAAATGCCACTGGTGCTGCCCCAGAAAAAGAGGCTTTGCCACAAAATGTTCCTGGGCTCTGGGTAGCATCAGCCCACAGGAAAATCTCTGCTGCAGAGGAAAAGCAGATGGAGGACAACTTTGGGCAGATCGGTGACCCTGGCTCCTCCATCCTCACAGTAAACACAGTGTTTGGAAGCATCCAACAGCTACAAGCAGCTCTGCCACCATACTCTCTTATTCATACTAGTTTAAGTATATTCTGAATGATATTTATTTGGCCTTTCTGTTCTCCACCAATATGGCATTTTCTGCAGTTCAGGCCAAGAAATAGAAGTTTTCCTGAGCTACCCTCTGGGTGCTCCCCAGAGGCCCCTCCTGCCCCCTTTCTGAGCATGAGGTGAGGGAGGATATGAGTGGGTGGCCCCACTGTCCCTGCAGATCCTAGCCTCTCCACCATCCTGCCCTCATCCCGTTGATCCAATCATCTTCAAATACATGAGACTTTTGGGGATTGTTTTTATTTAAACCATAGAGAATGTCCATCTCATTATGCAAAATGCATTCAGTCCATCTCTAAGAGTCACCAAAATTTTTTTTTTTACCAATATTTTAACAGTTCCAGCATTGCTGAAAAGTCATGACTTCCATGGCAGGTCCTTAAGGCACCAGGATGAGCCTCCCCAGACTGGCTCTCCCATCTCAGCCAACAGCCCCTGCCTCACCCCAAGGGCAGCTTGTCCTTACAAATTCCATTTCTTCAAATCTTTGTGCTACAGGGACATATACCAAATTTAGATGTGAAGACTAGTCACTGCCCTTGTCTATCCATAATTCACAGCTGCCAGCTGGCAGAGAGCTAAGGCAATTAGCAAAGATTGGTGTTTCCTAATTTAATATGGTGAGTCTGATTGGTGATGTGTGTTGGCAATAAAGACAGTATGTGTAAAGCCATAGAACTCTCTCAAAGCTGAGAGAGCCAGCCTTCTAAGTGCAAGGGAGGCCATACCCACCTGTCCAGCATTGACCCCAGGCCACTGAGGATCTGCGGGCCAGGCTGAGGTCTGGAAGGTCTACCCTGAGACTACCCCAGGCCCAGCTTCCTCAGCAGACACAGGGTGACCCCATAGGGCAGTTCTCACCTTCCCTGCCTGCCAAGAGCCCCTCTTGGGCCAGGCAGCATCCCAGAGGAGAGACAGACCAGAGCTGAGAAAGAAGGGCCAGCCGGGACTAGCCCCTGACAGCAGCAGCGCATTTCAGGACCAGTAGAAAGGCTAGGCTCAGCTGTTTCATAGAGGCCGTAGGGTGGTCACCACGCTGCTCGTCTGTCTTGTGCCTGCCGTTCCAAGATAGGTGTTGGCCTGAGGCTGTGGGCTTTGCAGATCATACAAGTAGAGACTCAGGGGTACATCCAGCAGGTGGGTCACACTGTAGGGCAAGGATACTGGACAATCAGAAATGTAGTGTAGTCAGTGTTGCCTTAGAGTAACCCTCAGGCCACAGCCTCATCCACCCTGTTGGCAGAGCTGGCATGGTCTGCAGCCATGGCCGACACAACCTTCCCTACTCCAGGGAGAAGTGCTGTGAACTCTTATCTCTCAGAAGGTAGTGTATCAGCCACCTTTCTCTCTCAGCCCCCAGGGAGTCAGGGCTGAATGAGGGCTGAATCAGATTATGGGTTCCCTGGTTTGCTTAGGGGTCCAAATTTTTAATCTCTATTTTAACCACCTAATTCTGTACATATCTGTAATGGTAGCAGCTCACATCTCTCCAACCCAGCAAAGTATACACGATATTTGCAAAGTAGAAAACTGCTTTTCAGGGTCAGGGAGTGAACTGCTCATGGTCACCCAGCCATTACTGGCAGATGGACAACTGTGTTCCTGGTAATTCTTATTAAGCCACACCCCATTGCTTGCACTCATGCCGTTGCTCAAGAGAAGCCAAAAATATTTCCGGATCTCTACTCTTGCATCAGAGGATGCACCTTTGGCTGTGTATGGCCCAGGATCTTTGGAGGCTCCTCCCTTGGCTCCAGTAGGTATCACAGGTAGAGATGGCAGGACTTCCAGCATTGGTGCTTCTTCGAGGGCCACATTGCCCTTGGCACAAATGGTGACAGGGCCCTCCCACAGGTCGTCCTAAGAGTGACCACTGGGCAGCAGTTGGTCTGGTAAGCTTTTTTAACTCCTTCCCACTCAGTCCTCCCTGCAGGGATCAGGCACCTACACTATGCATTGCTTCCTTAGGGCACACAAGGCTCTAGGGAGCTTCAGCTCTTTCCTGTGAGATAAACTGCTGACCCAAATAGCCAACTGCCCCTGGGGGGACAGTGGCCATCAGCAAGTGGTCAGTGATGCGAGCTGATCTTGGACTTTGTCTGAGTCTGAATGGCCAGGGAGGAACTTTCTCTAACAGATAGTGGACATCAGATGCATCTTGATTACTGTCTACAATAGACCAAGAGATGGGGGCGCTCATCTCCTAGCTCAGTAAATATCAGTAAATTCTGGCTCCATGCTGGAAGAATGGTCCGGGTTTTATGGTTAAGGAAAACCAGGAAGAGGTGGAGATATTTCTTCTATTACTGGATCCCTCTGAGTCGGAACCATGGGCTCTGGCAATACCCTGCAGGGCTCTAGGTATGGCTTGCACTGGGCTCTGACTAGGGCCTGTGGGGTATGGGAATGGCCTGCAGGGACCACATTCTGTCTCCCTGGGTCTGTGGCTACTATTTCTGTGGGGTGTGGGATTCATCTACTGATGAGTTCACAGCTGAATGAATTGTTAGGAGGTGGTGCCTATTGGAAGGGGTGGATCACTGAAGTGTGAACTGGAAGGGAGTACTCTTGTCTCTAGTTCTTCCCTTTGCGCACTGCTTTCTGACTACCATGATGTGAGCAGCATTCCTCCTCCATGCCATTTCTGCCTTGCAGCCTGTAGCCATGGACTGAACCCACTGAAACTGTGAACCAAAATAAATTGATCCTCCTTTAAATTCAAGAGTCTGTTTTGTCTCAGTGACAGGAAAGCTGACTAATATAGCAGGCATCCAAAAGGCCTTTGGGAAAGGTGCCTGATTGCCACAGTCTTGGTGCAAAACCCATACCCACCCCACTGACACATCACTTTGCCTGGCAAGCTGTGAATCCCCAAGTACCCCAAGCCAGGAGGGAGGAAGGGGGTTCAGGAAGACCCCGGCACTCTGGGAAGACAAGGGAGGGCAAGACTGCTGGAACATGCTTTTATCCCTCACCTTGTAGCCCCAACCAGCACAGCAGCCTAGCTGGGCTCCTCACTCAGTCAGGAAACCCAGCCCGCTGCTGGAGAAGACACAGGACACAGGGAGGACTGCAGTGTCTGCTCAGTCTCATGCCACCCTAGGTCTGCAGGTTCCTGAGGTTCCCCTGGTATGGGGCCCTGGGACTCTGGAGTCTGGATTCCTCCCTGTCTGGCACAGCAGTCCATGGATCCCTGGCATCGTAGATAGCAATGAACTCCACCCCAAAACACACTCATCTGTTCCAATCACACAAAGTCCCATTTACATTCATTTGTTCTCAAGGATTCCACAAGGAAGAACATGTTCTTGTGTCTACACTAATGTGTAGGTCCAGTCGGTCTGAAACAAGAATCACCTTGGACACGCAGGACAGCAGACTGGGGCTGACTTAGCAGCTGCATCTGTCACAGCCTCAGTCTGCCTACTGTGCTGACTCCAGGTTCTCCCACCAGCCATCATGGAAACATTACACGTAACACATGAGCCCTGAGCATCAGCCACTTCCTGAGCAGCTGTCAGTCTTGGTGGGGGCCACAGGGTGGACTACAGGATGTGGGCTGTGCTCATGGGTGGTGAAATGGGAGCTCAGTCCAAGGAGAGTCACCAAGGCGCTCCTAGGCCTGATGGCCACATTGAGCCATTGCCTGAGCCTCAAGGCTATGTGGTGCTGGGAGCAAAGGGGCCAGGTGTGCGGCACAGGCACAGCCAGGTCCCGAAAACTAGCACAGGGTAAGGCCATCAGGGTTGGTAAAGCTCTGGGTGCCCTGGCTATCAGTGAGATTCTGGCCTGGCTGAGGTTGGCAGGGACTGCACTGGCTCCACTGTCCCCTACCTACTACCTGGGCCCTCAGAGTATCACACCTGGTACTAGAGGTCCCAGAGTAGGTCCCAGAGTAGGCCCAAGACTGGGCCTCACAGTCTTGTCTGGAGCCAAGGTCTCTGTGACCTACAAGCTGACATGGGGTTCTGCTGGGGGCTCTTCTCCACCCATCCCAGGTGGGTTGATGGGGCCTGAGATGGTCTCAACAACAAGAGATAATAAAGCCACAAGGGGATAACAAGGAGTCAAAGTCTCTGTGCAGAGATTTTCTCTAAAATATGACACTAGCTGCGCAAGGCACTATAGACAGACAACGGCTCTTCTTCAGTCTTGTCAGGGTACAGGAGTTCCCACTTGAGGAGACCCTGCCACTGTGTTGGCATTACCTGAGCTGCACCAAGTCGGAGGCTGCTCCAGACCCTCCTGGCTAGTTGCTGCACCTCGAGGGCTGACCAATAACAAGACATGGGCCTTGGCTGCCACCTGAAACAGAGGGTGAAATGGAGCCACCCTCCTTCTAAAAAATGAATTTACTGGATCATACTTAAACAATGAATGTACCATGACTGGTCACAGACTGGCTGGAGCTGTTTACCAAGGTCTGCAGCATGCTGTTTCTGGTGAACTTGGGGTAGGAAGAGCTGGGAATGTAGGGCCCAGCCCCGGGACTCTCCCCTTCCTGCCCTGTGACCTTGGCCAAACTCTCCTAATGCAGCCTAGGTGTTCCTGAGTTCCCCTCTACCCACTGCTGGTGGGTTCTCTTCAGCAGAACCTACTCCTAAGGCCTGCCAGTCACTCTTGCCACCTGCTGTCCCACCTGTAGTGATTGTGTCAATCCGGCAGGTGGGAGGATGGAGAAAAGGGCTCAGAAAATTGACAGCACAGCCCAGTTTCTCCATAGAGCCTCAAGCACTTGGAACCACACCATCCTGCACAGGCACACAGAAGCAACACAATCCTGGAAGCAATGACCTCTTGTGTCTGCCCACCCCAGCAGGGTCAGCAGTGTAATACGAGCACAGGTGGGCAAGGTTGTCCTTGGTGGGAGGCAGTAGAGGGAGGAAGGAGGATGGGCAGTGTTCATTCATCAGTGAACTGCCACACAGAACCTGTGGAGGGACAGATCCCACTCGGGACCAGAGGATCTGTGCTTCAGTTGTGAGAAGGCCATGAGAAGACCTTTCCTGAGAGTGTTTCCCCTGCACAGGCTGAAGTCATACATGGGATCTTCATTGAATGTGAGAGTCGCAGGAACTTCTAAAAGCAGAGGTAACGACCTCTTTCATCCATAAGCCCAAGGCTCCACAGTGACCGGGAGGCTCTGGTCCCCTCCAGCCTCATCAAAGTCTGAGAGCATTGGCTACCACAGGAAACCCACTCAAAACTGACTTGGGTGCCACCCCAAAGTTGGGGAGCCAGAGGTGCTTGGGAACAGGTCCACAGAGAGGCCATGCCCAGGACTTCAGTCCATGCACTCCAGTTGTCCACCAGCTCGGTGCCCATACCAGGCCCTGACATCTGCATGGGAGCCCACAGCACATGAAAGGGCTTCTTCAGAGAAGGGGTATATCGATCTATCCGAATCTGTCCACAATGTCCTTGCAAAAGCTTTCAGCTCAGAGGGCTAATTTAGAAGGAATAAAATAAATGATATTGACTTTGCTGAAAACCTTGTGCAAAATCACTTTCCCTTCCTGTGCACGTCACTGGGAGACTCTGAGTCCTGTGGTAAAGGAACAGTAGCTTCGGCTCCTGAAGTCCTTGAGGACAGCTAACTGCCATCACAGCCATGAGACCCATCTGTCCTCCCAGAGGCCACAGGTCCCTGGTGTGGCTGCTATGTGGCAGGTGCCCTTGCAGCTGTTTGAGAGAAGGAGAGAGTGGTCTTGTTCTCATCTCAGGGCAGATGAGAGCTGTGTCCTGAGTGCATCAAGGTTGGCCGGGGGGACAGATGCCCCTCAGGGGAGGGATATCAGTCTTGGCCCTAACTGGAGGGAGCAAGCAGGGCCTCTTGTGCAAAAGCCTTCTCGGGGACCCCAGACCATTGCCCTAGGCCTGCCCAGAACCTCAGAACCAGCCTGCATGCAGTGCAGGGTGGACACCTGACCCCCAGCCAGACTGCTAGAGGTAGTGATGTGCTGTACGGGTGGCACAAGTAGAAGGAGAATGAGAAGGGAGGGAAGTGGCAGAATCAGGCAGCCCCTCTGCCAACTTGGATAGTTGCAAGGATGGCAGTGGTCAGCAGAATACCTGTGCTGCCCATTGCCCCTCAAGACTGGGGCATCAAGGAGGGAGGGTCAGATGCTTTTAGTGCAAATGAGGTCACAGGTGTACTTGGTACAAACCAGGCAGTGTGAGGAGATGTGCTGAGCAGCTGGGCTGCGGCGATTGTACAACAGAGAAGACATAAATCAAAACTTCACAGATGTCTTCAGTACACACAATTTTCATTTGTCAAATGTACCCCTAGATCTGGGAAAGGCAACTTCATGGCTCCCCTCCTATAGGTCTCAGGGGATCTGGATGTCAAGACCTGCAGATGCAGTTTGAGACTTCTGGCTCCCTGAAATGGTCCACCACATTTCCTCAACACTTCACAGAGGCCTATAGTGGACAAACAGGAACTGTCAGGAACGTGTTGTCCTGTGTGAACTTGGAAGAGGCAGCTGGAGCTTGTGGGTTTCACAGGGAGGAGGAAGGTAAGGTCGGGGTGACCTTCACCAGGAGAAGGTATAGGGCCAGTACAAGTTTCACGGTGAGCAATCGGGCTGGGCTGAAAGACCACATGCCATATCCTCTGTCTTCCTTAACTTCTCCCTCACTGCCTATCTGTGTGTCCCAGGCTTTGGTTTCCTATTTCCAAACACAGGAGGAGCTGTGTTGAGTTCTATACCCATCAGGAATTTTCCAAGGGCTCTCTGGGAGATGGTATGGTATATCATGAAACCATCCTTCTCCTTCCTTATGAGCTCCAGAGCCCCTCTCTGCCTCACCCGACGGACTGGCTCTCATCTCACCTCAGAGAACCCGAGCCTCTGGCTCAGAAGTCAGGGAAGGTGGCTGCTACCTTACCCACAAGGAGGTTTTTGGCTGCTCAGCTCTGCAGGTGTTCCCTGGCTCTCCAATCTGTAGAAAATCCTCAAGATGGCAGCTCTTGGTGGGTGGTTTCCTCCCCTGCTCTCTGGTGTGTGCCCTCAGGTAGGGATATCCCTACCCGCTTTGCTTGAATCTCTCTGTGCACTGCCTAGTGCATGATACAAGACCTGTGGTCAGCGTCTATCTCAACTTCTCCCTCTGAAATTTCCTCGCTCTCTTCCAAATCCTCCCTCTCAATGGTGTCCACTTCAGCAATTTTACTTTTAGAGAAAATGCCTTCCCTCTGATTTTTCTCTCCTCTAATACCTTGTTTTTGGTATACAGTTGCATTATCTTACAACTTGTGGCTCCTGAATAAAGAATTCAGTGTGTTTGGTTTGTCTGGGGAGTAGTTTTTTTCAGTCCAACCAGGTCCTTTCTTTGTCTCAGCCGTCCCTGCTGGTGTTGTCTGACCATCCCACCTGGCTGGGGCTGAGCTCAGTGAATAAGGGACTCTCTTTATTCACACCTGTTGGCTTTGGCTAGAATTTTGGGGGGCGGTCAGCCCTCCTTCTGCAGGTTTCACTAAGGGTGAGGAATTCTCGACCTGACTCAGGTGTCAGTGAACAGTCCTGCCTTCTGCCTTACCACCTCAGTCCCTGGTGTCCCGGGTGCCTGGCAGCTCCAAGGGCTTGTCTGGAAGGCAGCTGCATCTGCTTATCTTTGTTCCAGTTCCATTTCTTTTCTTTCCATTTCTCCCCAAATACTCAGAGAGATTTAGATCGTTTTACCTTCACCCTGAGAGATAAAGAGCTCCCAGCCACCACACCCCCATACGCATGCCAAGTCAACACTGTGATTTGAAATAACCTAGAAGACAAAAGATCTCTCTGTGGGCAGCACCAGCTCCTCAAGGTGCAGAACCTTAGTGTCCCTCAGGCTTCTGGAAGCCCAATCTAGACACCTCAGCTCACCATTGGCAGCTGCCCAGCCTATCCAGCCAGGAAGTCTTCAGGGAGCTACTGGGCATGAGCCGGGCAGGGTCCTCTGGTGCTGAATTCGACTTTTGATGATGGCTGTGTTAGCCACTCACATGTAGTCACTCTGCTCCACACTGGGGGTGCTGCAGAAGGTAAGTTGGAGGCTCTGTGTCACCTGCACAGTCATAGGCAAGAACTGACTGGGAAGGAATCCTCTTCTTGCCCTGATTTGTGCATTTCGTCCTAAGGCAGGCGTTTGTCACCTGGCCAGCGGCTGTAGTTTGCCACTGGTCAGGCAGACAGGACTCTCCTTACAGACTCCCAGGGCTCTGCCTGGAGCACGGACAGGCACCTGTGACTAACTGCCACACAGCCATGAGCACACACAACTGTGACCTCTTCAGGGCTGCCTTAGCAATGAGCAGGCACCCAGAACCCAGCATAAAAGAGCTGTCACTTTCACTCACACTGGTGAACACCACCCTGGCTCTCTTTTGTGCCTGGACCAGGCTCTGAGGATGCAGTCCAGTCTCCTTGCTGGGCCTGCTTTCACTTAGAGGGAAATCAGCCAGTTTTTGAAAGTCACCTAACCCCTGTGTTAATACATTTTCAGGATAAAATCAAATTAACACATCATGCTCACTTTCCATTATATAATGGAGTCAAGAATTCCCTCATTGTAAGTGAGCTCCTGAAACAGGTCTTCAAGGTCATTCCTCCACTAAGGGCTCCACTTCACTGTCAAGGCACTGTCCAGGCACTGCACTAGACACACAGGCAGCTCTCCCCTGCCTGACCGCCCACCTTGAGGCCACTCACTCAGTACCAAGCAGGAAATTGGGAACAGCAAACAAGGAGATACAAAACAGTCTTTCCCGGCAGGTTCCAACGTGGCTCAATGGATATCGCATTTGCCAGTTGTCAGATTGGGTTCAAAACAGCCAGACTGGAGTCCTGTCTGAACATACCTGACATAATATATTAATGTATTTAGCAGGATTCTAGCACTGGATGATTCTGGTGACTTCCTGGGGGGAAAGCCTGCTCCGATTGTTACCACACTGGCCATTTTCACAAAGACTCAGAAAAGCCAAGATGCTCTCTTATCCAGGGCTCAGCAAGACCACACAGGTATCTACAGCTGCCTGAGCTGCCCCTGCCTCCAGGAAAACCTCTCCAACCCATGAGGTCCAGAGATGACTGTGGTGCGTCGCCTTCCCAGCTCCCTTTGCTGAGGAGCAGCTGGAGTGACGAAGAGCAGAGGCCCTCCCTGGGAACCTAGGGGCTCTGGAGAACCCGGGCTGATTTCACTTCTCCAGCCCCAGTAGCAAGCCAGTGCCCAGCCCAGCCTGCTGCTGCCTAAGGAAGAGGCCACTCCCTGTTAACTACTGTCTGGCCTAGGACCACATGACAAGCCACATTCCTCGACCCTTGAGTGCAGTTATAGAGTCATCCACAGCAGATCAAGTGGGCATCTGCCTCCCTCCTGCCCCCTAGCCAGCTATGCAACCCGTGGTGGACCTAATATGGTCAACTTGAACCAGAACGCCCAGCTGGACTGAGTTGGTGCGATGCTGGGCATACGAGATCCACCTGAGGGTTGTTGCCGATGCAACATAAGGCAGAGTGGGAGCCGTAGCATTGTTGGGCTGTTTCCCAGGAGAAGCCCTGCTGCGGCTGGTTCTTCCAGAGGGGGCTCGGCTGTCCTCCTCAAGGAAGGAGCTCGGGGTCTTGCTGTCATTGAGGGTGGTTGCTGTTGCTTTGGAGGAGCTCTGGTTGTCATCTCTGCTGCGAGTATCGTATCCTGGTTCCAGGGATCTTTTCAGCCATCATGTGCAGACACGGACGTACATGGGACAGTGCTGTGGGCTCCCAGTCTTCAGTTGGATCTTTTGGGTCTCCAGTGCCTAGATGGACATTCGGCACCTTCTGCGTTTGGTTTCAGGGTGAATATTGTAAATGTCTCCTATTAAATCTGCTCTCTTATGACCATTCTGAAAATCTAACTAAGACACATTCCCATCCCTGGCGCCCTGAGCCCAGAACTGAGCAGGCTGCCTCCCTTCAAAGGTCTCATATGGCCCATGTGCCAGCTAGGTAACCCCCAACTCTCCTGCCACTTCCAAGCCTCCATGGTCAGATCACATTCCTGTTCAGAGTCCCATAGCACCTACCCCTGCCATGCAAGGAGGGTAGGCAAGGGCTGTCCTTGCTCTGAGCTTTGACCCTCCTGGGATGACAGGGATGCCCCCTCACACCCCCTTGGCTGACACCCTGCCCTACACACAATAAGTGAGCAATAGGCTTTGGTGATTTGGATGGCTGCTCCTGATAGTGCTCCATGTTCAGAGCACAATTGAGGAAACATGCTATAAGAAACAAGGCCCATGTCACATTCCAGCCACATAGTCTAATGCAGACACTCCATTAGGAAGCCAATCATTTCTAAAGGTTAAATATGATGGTGCTCAAAAAATAATTCTAGCTGTTTAAATTTAGAGCACTGAAAAAAGTTCAGTCCAAGAATGTTCTCTGGCTTGAGGCGGGCAGCATTTCCCTTGATGGTGAATCAGATTCTCTGCTTGCTCCCACCTCCTCCCTCAGGGTGCTACAGGCTTGCAGAGGCCTGGTTTCAGCTGGAAGTCACATGGCTGGGCCCCTGCTCATGTACCACCAGCAGTTAGATGAGCCTGCTGGCCAGTGCAGCCTGAAAGGGGGTGAGGAGAATACTAACTCTCTCTGCCTCGTGTCATTTCTCCTCCTCTTTCCAGGTTAGCCCTCTTCATCCAGGAACCCATTTGGGAAGCGAGTCATCCCTGACCTGGGGATGGGCTGCCCCCTAACCCACAACTGCTCTCTGGGTATAACACAAGCAATCAAACTGCAATGGCTATCACTCCACACACGCTGTGAGACGGCAACCAGATTGAGAAGCAGGAGAGTCACAGCAAGCCACAAGGCCACTTGGTCCTGGCCCATCATCAGTGGGATGGCCTGCCACACTTCAGTCATTGACAGTCACTGTTGGATGGGATTCTTTATGTGAACATGCCACAGTTTGTCCCTCCTACTGTTTTAGATTTGGGTTCTGAGGAAAAGTACTGATAATCCTGTGCCTTTCACTAACAGACATGAGTACTTATTTCTCTCGGGTCAGAATATGTTAGATGGAAAAGTAGATGGATGGATGGGGGCAACTTGGCTGAGGAGTGGATTGTTAAACTGCGGGGCAAAAGCACACAGGTTCTGTGAGGAGTGAATGGTTAAACAACAAGAAATTTAGATTAATGAAGCACGTCCTGTCTAGTCTTTCCCTTTCCCCAAGAAACTGTAGCCTTGAGACCATTCCTTGCCCAGACTGCTTTTCTTCTGCTTTTTTCTGTTACATTAATATTTTAAATAAAAATCAGAGGGTTGTCAGCTTCATGGCTACTCCTAGGAGTCTCCCTAATGCTGGATACATTAGGGAGATAGTCCCTCTGGCCCTCTCAGTGTTCAGACCAAGACTCGTCTCTGTATAATCATTTTCATCCTCTGCACAGCCATAGTTGCATATTGCAACAGATGGGAATACAGGCAGATGAGTACTGGATGAACATATGGATACATAGGCAGATGAGTGGGTGGACGAATAGATGTGTGGATAGAGGAATGGAAGGGTGGATGAAGGGGTGGACGAATGGATTAATGGAGTGAAAGGATGGATGGATGGATGGGTATGTGGGTGAATGGATAGATGAATTATGAATGTGTAGGCAGGTTAATAGACGGTTGAATGTGTGAATACATAGGCAGATGAATTGAAGGAAGGGCGGTTATGTGGGTGAATAAATGGGAGAATGGGAAGATGGACTAGAGGATGGGTGGACAGGCAGTAGATGGATGGATGGATGCATGCATGCAAGGAGTAGATGAGAGAGGAAGAAAGAACAACAGGCAGCTAGAGAGTGTACATGGCAGAAGACGGACAGGAATATAGGATAAATTCATCTTCCACAAAAAAGAGAAAGGTTGTCCTTAGGGGATGGTATTTTAGCATTATTTTACTTCTGGAATTCATTATATTTCTGTGACTACAGACAACGCACAGGGATAGACATTTATTGATCTGTTTCACAAGGAATTTTTCTTTAAATTCAAATATTGGATAAAATATGATGAAGCAAAATCATGTTTCAAATTCCCTAAAAAGAAATATTAGATTATCTGATACAGTGAATTACAGGAGCCCAAAGAGAATATTCTTTATTCCTACATATTAGATCAGAACAGACCTGGCTCGATATGGAAATTCTCCGCACAGCAGCTGGAGCTCATGAGGCAGCATCGTGCAGCTACCAGCGTTGCAACAAAAATGCCCGTGAATGCTCATTTCACAGAAAAGACTGAGAAAGGGCTGAGACAAACATAAGAACAAATGTTTTTTCAGTAAATTTTTCTTAAACAAGGTTAAGTGTCATAAACATACAAATTAGTTTAACAGAAACAAGCGTGTTTGGGACTTCCCCAGCTACTGTGTGAAAATTATTCTGCTTTATGTGAAGAAATTATGGGTTTAGTGTTGTTTCCAAAAATAGTCATTACTGAATGTGTCTGCGAAAGGTGGTGACTGAGCAGTTGGTGAGTTATTGTGATTCACACAACCAGCTGGAGCTGGTTGGGTATGGGGGTGTGTGAGAGACAGACGTGCAGACACGCCAACACAGTGACATGGAGACACACTCCATGCAGGGGTGTCCCTGTCCCACGCATCAGAGTGCTGTGGCCCAGGTGCTGGTTCCCTATGTTTCGACTGCATGGATGCACTAAGCTCAGCTGGGAGGGCTGTTCACAGCTCAGCTGGGAGGGTGCCTCCCTGGAAGATGAAGAGTGGGGCTATGAGCCCCTGCCCATCTCCTGAGCCACTTGCCTGCTGACCTCTCCCCTCCCAGGGACCTTACCTCCCTGAATGCAGCAGATAACTGTCACCATGCCACTGTGTGCTGTTGAGATTTGCTGCCTCGGAGCTTCCTGCCCCTTTTGCTTGTCTGTTGCTGGCCTTGACCCCAGCATGAGGCTAGCCTAGGGACAGATCATCAGGTGGAGAATGAGATCCTAATGCATAGTGTGCAGAGGGAGCAGAGCATACCAGGGCATCCCCTGCTGACCTGGCAGGTGGACGCTGGACTTTCTGGGCCTTAAACATCAGCTCAGCTAAATTCTGCTCAGCCTGGTGACATGCTTAAAGCACTGTGCATGGTCTATTGGTAGCAGGGGATGGGGCAGCTTAGGGTCAGAAGAGTGTCCAGCTTCTTAGTCCATTGGTTAGAAGCTGGTGTCATTTCTATCTGCACTGAGTGAGCTCGTCACACCAAGTTTCCATGATCACAGCCAGGCAAGAGGCTTCAACAGGCAGGCCTGAGTCCCCAAGCCTGGCAGATGCATCCACCCCATTGACATGGCCCAGGGATGGCCCCTGCTTTTCCTGCTCTATAGTGCCTGAGACATGCTTCTCTGCATCCCTCATCCCTTACCTTCCCAGCCAGCCCCTCCCAGCTCTTGAGATGTGCTAGGGAGCCCCCCTCCATCTGGGACCACATGGGGTCATGGTTCAGCCACCTGCTTCAGTTGGACCTGGGGCTCCCAGTTACAAACACGAGCACAGTGTTATAATGGTGCTGTGGCCAGGACAATGAATGACAGCCAGGCTGCAACAGCCCCCAATCCCCCCAGCTGCTGCCATAATGCATGTCCCATGCTCCAACACTTGTCTTTGGCACACAAGAGCACCAGGAGCCCTGTTCACCTCCTCCTCTTTCTCAGATTAGCACAGAAAGAGATTGACATGTTTGCAGGGCCTTCTTTGAGAAGTGGCCATCTATGGCACCTGAGCAGCTCAAGCTTGGGGAGGAGCAATCACTTTGGGGTTGTGATTAATGTCATCATTAGTCATTGAAGGAGAAAGGTCACCATGAAGCCAAGAGAGTTTTGCAGATGTCTAGGGGCAAGAGAGAACCACAGCTCTGCACCAGAGTGCTCTGGCTGGTGTCACAACCTGGCTTGAGGACAGACTCAGGGAGAGGAGGCTCAGAGTGACCAGTCTCCACAGAGGTGAATATGCCTGACCCACAGGCCCTTATAGGTGGCATGTTCTCCCCAGGTGGCAGTCAGTGCTGGGCCAGAGGTCTCAGACAGAATAGTGCATCCTCAGAGGACATAGCCACATGCTGGGGACCTTAGCTGAATTGGGTTTGGGGAAGGAAGGCATGTGTCATGTAGACCCCATGACAACAAAGTATGTCCCTGCACAGAAGCTGAGTGGACACAGAATGTGCAGCCAGAAGCACGCACTGGGATGTGGCTCCGATCAACTCTAGTCTTCCCTCTGGGCATGTGCATAGCCCGGTGTTTGACCTTGGGCTTCAGAGTCCTTACGGAGATGGAGACCGTGGCAGGATCGGCCTCCCCATCACCAGACTGTAGCACGTGTGAGACTGCATGGTCTGCTCAAGGGCCCAGAGATGAGCAGGGCTCAAGTATGGCCTTTTCCAGGGTCCACAGAAAGGGCCAGAGTCTCCAGGAAGTATGGGGCAGGCGCCTTAGAAAGTCAGCACCATTTGATCATTCACACACTATGAAGCTCAGAGCCTGGTACCCCAAGGACACCACAGGGAGGTGTTATGGACAGAGAGGCCACGGTGTTTAAAGATGTCAGGACACCACCAGTCACTCAGACACTGTGGGGTGTTGGCTCACACAACTGTGCGTACGGCTGGCAGGTTGGAACTCTCAGGCAGCACCCGTGCATGGCATCCAGGGCTGGAATTTCTTCTTGCTCCCGAGTGGGGCACAGGGAATGGGAGAGTACTAAAGTAGATTGTGGGGCATGTGGGTGATGTGGCATGGGGACACCCAGTCTAGTCATGTGTGTCACACCTGATGCCTCTCTTCAACGTGGAGGAGTCTCACTAAAACCAGGAGCCCTGGTCCCACCCTTGCTCTGACCAAGGCCTCCCTCTGCCTGGATGTGGCTGGGACACTGATGTGAGGAAATGCTCCTATGAGGAGGGACCTCACTTGCCCCCAGAGTGGGAAAGCCTGACTGACTCCTTCTGTGGTTGTTGTCTCTGTCTCAGAGGAACAGCCCATGTCACTGGAAGGTGGCCAGCCTGTGCTGACCTGTGTAGGTTCCAGCCGTGTCTCTGCCATCGCTGGTGGAGGCTGAGAGATGTTGTCTGAAGCAGGGTCACCTGGGCCTGTCCTAACAGGAAGTCTTTGTCCCACTGTGGTGGCCTCTGGTCCTCCAGGCTGTCGCCTGAGCAGCTCTGTTAGGTCAGAAAGCAGAGAAGGCTCCTCCTTGGGACACAGGCACCAAACCCCTAACCCATGGCCTGTATTCCAAATCCACCATTTGCCTCAGTTCTCTGAGACTCTTGTGGTTTCTGGCATGTTCTGCTTTTAATACACAGTGGCTGAGACCTTCTGTCACTTCTGCATACCAGGCTTGGGCTCCAGTGGGTGGCAGGAGAGATTGCTTGACCATGGGAATCACCGTTCTGCAGCACTGCAGCCAGGACAGCTGGTTTTAATTATTGCAAAACATTTTAGAGACTTTTCATCTGTCTTAGACCAAAACCAATAAACAAGTTTATCTATGTCTAAGGCATGTGGCCCAAGGCTCAGTGCAGCCCTGACACAGAAGACCTTGGGGAGCCCAGCTCCATCTTTCACTGCCCTAAGCCAGAACAATCACACTGCTGACCCGACTCTGACTCCTGCTCCTGATGCCCGTGGCTGAGGAGCAGACAGGATGGTAGCCTCAGTGGCCTGCTCAGCCTGAAGCGGGCCAGGTATTCACAATGACCCACATTGCATGCTTGGCCACAGCACAGAGATCGAACCATAAGTGAAGGAAGGAATGGAAATGCAGCTAAAATTTTTCTTCAACCATTGAGAGATGTACTGGTTAATTTTAATTGCATTTCCAAGGGTATTTAAATTCTCCCAGAACAATACGAGAAAACCACAGCCACCAGTATGGGACCAAGTACTGAAGGATAGGGTGGAGGGTCCTGAGCAAAAGCAGAAATCCTCATGCTGGACCCTTGTCTGGACTGGCTGTACCACCCAGGGCCATTCTGGTAATTGTCTGCACTCAGCTTCCTTCCTTCAGGGAGGGCCTGTCAGTGGGAGTGGAGGCCAGCTTGGACTCAGGCCCAGGTACAGGAGGGGCCCAGTCAAGTAGGGAGAGAGGAGGACAGGAGGAAGAGGACCAGGATGATCATGAGAAGGAGAAAGAGCAACAAGGAGAAAGGAGGAAGGAGAGAGAGAAACGGCAGGAGGGGTGAATGAGGACAGACCCACACATGGCCCTCAGGAAGGACCAGCAGTCTGTGCTCTCAGCTGTGTGGGACAGACGTTCTCTGGGAAAGCTACTTAGCTCTACTGTAGAGCGCGATGCCTGGCTCTGCTGCAGTAAGATCTTCAGTGCAGCTCTGGGGATTTGGCCACAGTTTCTGGCTGTGCCAGGTGATCGTGCGCCCTGCGAGTAGGGATACGAACCAGAATATCTATTTCTTTGGGCTTTTGCCTCCAGTTGGGTGTCTGTGCTGGGGTGGCTGGATGGCAGGGACCCCATGAGGCCTGTGCTGTGGGAAGATGGGAGAGAAGCTAAGGCCACAAAGGGAAGGAGGGGTCCACCAACAAGAGTGCCTCCCTGAGGCAGAAAATGCTATCCCTTGGCGCTGGGGCAAGGTCGGAGTGGTGCCTATCCTTGGGAAAGATCAAGTACAGATGGCATCCTGGAGGCTCCCTCTCAACCTGTTATGGTTTATATCTAGGTATCCCCCTAAAACCTCATGTGCTCATAGTTGGGGTTTTTGCTTTTGTGTGTGTGTGTGTGTGTGTGTGTGTGTGTGTTTTAGGCGGGGTCTTGGTATAATTCATGCCAACCCTGAACTCACTATGTAGCCCAGGCTGGCCTCGAACTCCTGGCGATATTCCTGGCTCTGCCTTCTGAGTGCTGGGGTTACAGGCATGTACCACCACATCCAGCAGGTGGGGCTTTTGGGAGGTGACTGGATCATGGGTGTGTGGTACTCATCACTGGACTGGTCCACTGATGGGTTTATAGCTGGGTGTGATGTTGGGAGGTGAAGCCTAGTGGAAAGAGGTGGGTCACCGTGGGCATGACCTGGAAGGTTATACATCCCCCCTCCTCCCTTGATCCCATGCTGCTTCCTGCCTGCCATGCCATGAATGGTGCCATGGTTTCTCTTCTGTCATGCTCCTCTGCCATGCCACCCTGCCTTGAAACCACCCAACTATGGACTCAAACCTCTAGAAACCATGATCCAAAATAAACCTCTCTTCCTTCAACTTGTGGGTGTCAAGTATTTTGCCCCAACAACGAGACAGTAACTAGGACACAGCCCAAGACACCAAGGAGGCCAGAAGTTAGACTTACCACTGGCACAAGCCCCAGACCACCTCACCTCCAGGCCTGCAAGGCATTCCCATGGCTCAGCAACCCTCCTGCCACTCAAGCCCAAGCCTCTCCCTAAACCCCATCCAACTGGTTTCCTTACTTGATGACTTTAAGAGTATGTCACCTAAACCCTCCCAGCTTCTTGCTGCTGCTGGGTGAACTCTGCCTCTTCCCACTGGTGCTCTGTGGCTTCCCTTCCTAGAAGCTCCTCGAGACCCTGTGAGTGTCACTCAGTTCTCATACACTAGGGCCCCTCCTACAAACACAGACCCCTCCCTATCCATGTTCTGCTCCTCTGTTCTGTCCCCTGCAGGGCCTCTTAGTGGCTTAGAGGCCACTAAGTGGCTACTATTACTTAGTGGCTCCTATTCATCCTTCAAAGTACAGATCAAAGGCTACCTCCTCCAAGAAGCCCTGCCTACTTGCTCCTCCCTTGCAGATAAATGACTCCTTTGTTTTGGGTTGGCTCCTGTCCCTTGTTATCTCAAGCTGTAGTTATTTCTACACCTTTCCCAGTGGACAACAGGGTCACACCTCCTCCACATCCCATATCAGGACTTGGCGCATCCTACAGAAGCCTTGGATCCATCAAGAGGCTCCTTCCAGAGAATATCAGGTCCTGGATTCCTTCTGCATCTCTGGATCCAGAGACGCCCAGCCAGGAGACCCAGCCCACTACAGAAAGGCACCCCTGCCAATGGGACTGCATTGCCATGGAAACTGCTTACAGTTGAAATCCAGATGTGTTTGTTTTGAAGACTTCTCCCCCTGCGTACAAGTGTGCATCATGGGGAAAATGTGACTTGAAGATCACCTGGATGGCCAGCATGTGATGGAGATGCCTGGGGACAGATAACCCCTCTTGAGGACTGTGGCCACATAAGGGTTTTCCACACAAATGTGCAGGAGGATTTCTGCTTTGTACCAGCTTTTCGAAGGTCTGGAAATTCCATGCCTGGGTTACCTGCTGTCTCAAGCATCAGGGCCAGCCTCCCCCAAAGAGGGCACCCATGAAGGGAAGGCTATCCAGGCGGGGGGAAGCACAGATCAGCTAGAATGAGCCCTGGAGACTGCAGATGAGGTCCTTTGGGGAAGGTCAGGGTTAGCAGTAAGAAAGTCTGGCCACAGGCCACAGGATCAGCCTTAGAACACCCTCTATGCCCAAGCAGTACAGGAGATGCCAGAGAGCTCCTGGTAAGGATGAGGTGGGGCATAGCCCACCGAGCAATTACCCATGAGTGGAATATCCACTTAAGGGCCAGATAACTGAGGAAGAGGAGTCACTGGGGATGCAGAATGCCCCTGTGGAGCTGAACCAAGCCAAGTGAGGCTGAGCAGGGCTTGGCCTTGCTCTCCAGGAGCCCCAGACCTGCCCTATCAGCTCCAAGCCTTCTTGTTGTTTTTGAGGCAAAGTGTTGACTTCACATGTTTCTTACACCTGGTTTAAAGTTTAAAAACCATCAGTTACACTTTTACAGTGCTGCACATCAAGCTTTTCAATTTTATTTCCAATTTAATATGGTCTATCTGAAAGTAGTTTCCTCTCACACAGTCTTTAACGCTAAGCAGGAATGATCAGTGCGCTTTCAGCGTCACTTCCCAAAGCACCCGTTCCAGGAGAACTGGAGGGCTGCTCGCAACCTGGATTTATTAACCTGCCCAGATGGTGGCAGCCATGCAGATGGAAATGCAGCTGCTCACAAATAGGATATCTGTTTCTCCCAGCTTTCTAAGCAACAAATCACCTGAAGCCAAGAATTCTCCTGGGAAAATGGCTTCTGGAAATGGTGTTACTTTGACCCTCATCTTGCACCCATCACCTGCACTCCTGCCCCACCATGCAGCTACACACACACCCCAAAGTCTGAAGTTTCCAAAAAACATCCTAGCAAGCCCCTGAGAGATGAGCCCAAGTTTAGCCAATGCTCTGGCCCTGTGGTCAGTAGCTCCTGTCTGGCGGGATGTGGTGGCAACTGGGATGCCAGGTTCCTTCTGGGACCAAGACTGAAGCTGCAGGGCAGGGCCCTGGGACAGAAGGGTCAGCACCTACATTTCTAGAGCAGGCAAAGGCCCCAGTGACTACAGAGATAAGTGGGAGAAAGGAGCTCTGGCCATACTGGATGTCGCAGGTAAGAGAAGCTATGTGGACAGAAGGACAGTGGCAGCCTTTATAAACACACATGCAATCATGTATTTGCACATGCATGGATGTGTGCTCTCACATACACTTAGTTTTTACTACGACATTTTCAGTCTTGTTACAATGGCAGTAAGAATGGCAAATGAAATGGCAATGCCCAACTTCCACAACTGTCCAAGCCTGCTGTCCACATCCTCAGAATGCCTCTCTCTCCTCCATACAGATCATTAGGTATTTTATCCTTCTCTATAAATATTCAGCATGCTACCTGAAAGATAATGACTCTTTTGTAAATAGCCGTAATACTACTGTGCAAGCTTTAAACATTAGTGACAAAATTCCTTTATTTAATCAAACACAAAGCCCAGGTTCTGTTTCTGGCTGACTTTCTAACACTTTTCTGCCCCTGCATCTGACAGGAAGGTGTGTCACTCGGCATCTTCTGACTGGGCCTCCTCCCACTCTTCCCCTTGAATGTTTTCTGCTAGAGAAACCAGTCTTCCCTCTTGCCATTTCCCCTCCTGAGCTTTGCAATGGCACTTTGGTCTTGTGTCTCTGCATAACTGGTAAATGGACAGCTAGATATAAGGCCAGGAGTGTTTGCAGGGCAGCTTGTCACGATTCTGTGCACCTTCCTCTCCTGCTGGTCATTGCCAGTATTAGCAAACTGTTGGGGTTGAAAAACCAACTCTGTCATTTCCCTTCCCCTTTGCTAGAAGGCTTCTATAGAGAAACTTCCTCACCCCCTCCCAATTTAAAGACCCTGAGGCACACCGCCATAGGAAAAGCAGGACCTAGAACCGAAATAATGAGTGTGTTACCTACAATGCTCCCAGGTGACCGGTGAATCTAGTCCTGAATGTGTGAGTTCCAGCTGAGAGAACCACTCGGTCCTCTGCCATCATGGCTCATGTCAATGCCCACAGCCCCCATGACTGACAACTCCTGAGTCATCCCGAGAAGACTCCAGCCATGGTGGCCTTGTTTTCTGGTGCAAGCTGACCCCACAGGCTCTCCTTCCACTCTTCTTTCCCAGGTCTGGAACAGCACCTCCCTCAGGAGACCTGGCTTCCTGCAGGAGGACCATATATTTGGAGACTTTGGCATGAGTACTTAGACATTTACTGAAACTGGTTGGTAATTGCTTCTTTGCATTTTCACTGGGAAAACTAGGAAACATGAGACCATCAAGGCTTGGGGCTTTACCATGGCGGTGAAGAAGAGGGGTCACGGGCTGTGGGGGTGAGGGGCACTCATAAGGAGCACAGCACTGCCTGAGGTTTCCTAATGAGAGAGCTGCTGAAGGCCACCAAGCAGGCCACAGCGGGACAAATGTGCACCCGATCAGGCCTCCTGGTGAGACCTTGCTGGAGAAAGTCCCAGAAGGATGAGACCAAGGCCGAGGTCCTGCGTCCTCATGGGCACAGGAGCGTCTCAGGCTGTCCAGGGTAGCCATCAGTCCATGCCAAGTACTTATACTTGAAAGCTGTCTAAGGACATTTTCCCAGAAACAGACATTTCTACTGAACTGCCCAAAACTGTGGTGGAAGAGAGCCCCATGGGGCTGTGTTCTTCACAATCCATCTCAGCTCAGAATGAAAATATCAGTCTTCATGTGACATCTCATCCCCAGGGGCTGGCCAAGCATCAGAGCAGGAAGGGGACAGGCCTTCAGGTTTTTATACACACGGTGAGGAGTAGTAGAGGTGCCTGTTCTTCTCAGAGCCACAGCAGAAGCCTAAGGCCAGTCCCTGACCTGTGGCCACAGCAGGGAACAGGCATGGGTCCCAAGCTTCTATGTGGTCCTTCAGTACCTCCTGCCAGAAGCCTGGCCAGTGGTTGCCCTCTGTGCCTGAGGTTTTACCAACAGCACCATGCCCTGTCGGCTAGGCTCAGACAGTGTCTCACCCATCTGTCGACTCTCCAGATGGAGGCTGACACTTTGGATGAAAACTCAACCAGCTAGTGCTCAGAGCCCTTGGCCCCATTGTCTTCCATATAGCAAAGAAAGCCAGGAAAGGAAGTCCCAAATCCACAGTCTTCTGCTTATCCCTTCATGAACACAGAAGCCAAAGGTTCTTCCCAGGCTATCACCTGTGCAGGCCACACAGGAGAGATGGGGAGGTTAGGGGGCCTCAGGTCAGAAGAGGGGGCCACTGTTCACAGCCCAGCCTGGAGCTATCACTATCCCTGCCTTGACAAGGCCACAGCTGGGGTCCTGTAGAATCCTGCATGAGAGCTGTTGGTCAGGAAACTTCTAGCATCAGAAGTGAGCGAACACCTTCCAGGTGCTAGACTCGCTCCTCAGTTCCAAGACACTGGAAAGGGCTGGGGCTAAGGTCTGGTCCAAGAGCTGCCTCAGCCTCACTGGCCCCCCCAGCACTGTCAGGTAGCTTTGCTGTGGTCTGTTTGCCCTTCCTCAGGCCACATGTCCAGTTACCCAAGTCCTAGAGGTTACTGGCATCAGAACCTACCAGCACAGATGGGAGCAGCTGAGGAGTTTGAGGGAGCACCTGGAAGGTTATCCAGAAAGGCCACAGGTCCAATTTGCATCCAGAAGTAGTCAATTCATCAGGAATCTTTTTAAAACTGAGAATCAGCAGGGCTTGATTCTTCAGCAGTTTGAGATGGCTAAGGATGACAGAGCATGATGGGGTCCCCCAATTCCTGTGGGGTGAGTACTTGATGCCTAGGCAGCATTTTCTTCCCCAAGGCTATGAAATCTGCACCCATGGTTATTCCCCAGTTTCTCTAATGGCGTACTATAGGTCTAGCAGAGGCACTGTTTCTGACACGCTAGATGCCCTCAGGCTCACCTGCCCATCAAGAATCTGGTTCCATCACTCCCACCTGTCCCAGAGGCATGTCCCCCCTCAAGACCCTTTTCTGGGACTGGTGCTCACCCATCACTTAGGGGGTTGGAGTGGGAGAGTAGGCAGGACCTCTGGAAGCATGGCCCATTTTGTACCATATGGTACGATATGGTGGGCAAGCAAGAGAGCCCCAGAAGAGGAGCAAGTGAAGCAGGGCTTTTCCTTCCCTCCCATCCTGCGACCAGCCATTGGGATTTCAAGAGTGAAGACCTCTTGCTCTGTCATGTCCTGTCTCTGCATCTCTCATTACCACCCCTTCCCCATCCTTGCCAGGACTGCCACCCATCCTCCTGAAGCACCTTGGATTGGGATCCAGGAGCCTGGGCTCAGAGACATGGCATTTCTGCTGGCCCTGCCACCCATGCCCCGGAAGCACAGAAGAGAGCAATGCGTGCCTTCACCTCCAACAGGTCCGCCATCCGCCCTCACCACCCACGACCTTCTTAGAGTCCCTCCTTTGCTAACTGCTCTAGCTGAAAAACTGGAACATATGGCTATACTGGTCAAATATTTGCAGTTTGTGAACTGTATTTTGAAATTAATGAGGATGTTAGCTTTTACAGACTTCTAAAATACAAAACATGCCAACTTATGAGTGGAGTTTGCAGTTCTCCGTGAAGCCAGCCCCACCTAGACTTACCCATTTGCAACAAGTGGTCTTCAGAAGCCCGCAGGTCCCTGGTTCCCTGAGACTCACATGTGTAGAGTCCAGGTTCTGCCACTTGTTCTCCTGGTATCTGCTAGTGAGAATGCTAATGTTGTCACCCCCACCTCTGACACCTCTGCAGGCATCCCTAGCTGATCCTTCCCCAGCACCCCCCCACACCTCCACAGGTCTCAGACCGGGAGGTCCCTACTTTCAGGAGCACACTGCAGGCCTGGAACTGTGAAAAGTTCACTCACATTTGAAAGTTGTGCTCCTCTCTCAGAGGTCGAGAGTTTCTATTTTTGCTTCTGCTTATCGTGTTTGCTTTTTTTCCATTACTCTTGACTTTTGTTTAGAATTAATTTTAGTTATTTTTCTTGCCTTGCTTTGTAAGGTAGTTAAACGTTGGAACAAACCAAACAACCACAACTAAGAAATTAACTGGGAAAAAAACTGAATGTCACAACTATAAAATTTTCATTTTGAATTCTTTAAATTGGTTTTATTGCATTTTTAACAATAAAATAAATGTAGTGAAGAAAATAATATCTGAAAATAGGAATATAAAAGAATAAGGTAATGACTACTCACTACCCTGCCCAACCAGTATGGCGAGTGCTTTCTGCACTCAGCTCTTGCCTGTGCATTCACACTCACCCACACATATACTCTCACACTGGCAAACATTCACACATATGTATACTCTCATACATACATGCTTGCACATATGCCCTTGTACACATTTGCACACTAGCACACACTCACACACTCAGCACATAATGATACATCACACCAGCAGCTTCTCTACTCTCCCCGACAGGCTGACCAGTCACCAGTGGGGGCACGTGTCAGCTACTCCAGCCGACCAACCCCCTACTGTTAGATATTGTCTAGATAGTACTAGAAAAACCAGTGACTTGGTAACATTAATCTTTAAACAATTATTTTAAGAAAATTGCCAGGTGAAATGATTTCCTTTCTACCGCATCTAATTTGGTAAAATTGCTTTAATTGCCCGAAGCCTTGGCAGGAGGCAAGCCAGGCAGGTAGGCCAGTGCCGAGGGTTGGGCAGCTGGGAAGGCCAGGCCGAGCAGGGCCCATCTGGCAGGCACAGGCAGCAGAACCCAGGCCGAGAGCTGGAGGGGAGCATCGCCAGCAGAAGTGGGAAGAGGGACGGGGCAGAGGTACCTCAGCCCTGCAGCTGCTCTTGGTAGCACCAGGGACGGCTCCTGAGCAGCCTGGTCCTGGGAGTTGTCCAGGCAAATTCATCCCAGGGAGGTAACGTCCAGGCAGGCTTTTACCCATAGAGGAGCTGTCCAGGCAATCTGGTCCCCAGGAACTGGCCATCCAGGCACCTGGTTCACACTCTTCCAGGTTACATGGCCCGGTGATCTGAATCTAGGCTTCACCCTCAGACACCAGATGGCTCATGAGTGATGAGAAAAGGCATTAGATGAACATCCAGGGAATAGTGAGGGGAGCGGGTGAACGGGCCAAGGGCAAGTGAGGAAGTAGGTAGTTGAAAGGGGCAACATGTGAGCAGTCCATCATCTGCAGTGTGGAAGGGGCAAGATCCTTCAGCTGCCTGCCTCCTTCCAACTGGGCCTACTCTTGGCTTGAGCATGGCACTCAGAGATGGGGCATGACCAGACCCTAGTTCTCCTTGAATTCATCCTCTCTGTGTCCACTGCACAAAGATAGCAGTCTGGAGAGGGTAGCATCCCAATCTCGACAGAGCAGGGACAGGGCACAAAAAGACCCTGCAGCCATCCCCATTCCTAGGAGTGTCCCAACAGTGAACTCTGCCCCAGAGATTGCCGGGACACCATGACCCTCGTTCCCATCTCACTCGGCTAAATCTTTCCATAAAAACCAGGTCAGTTGGTTGATTTTCTGGGTCTAGAAACTGGAAAGATTCCTAAAATGTAAAACTGTCTGGTTAATTGGGTATTTCTGTTCTGTCTTTACTTAAGATCAAGACAGACAGCCCAAAGCCAGCAGGAGGGGAAGGACCGCTTTGATGCAGGAAAGTTCCTGTAGATCTGGTTGTAAAAGCTCCATGTTTACAAATGTTCCCAAGGACCCATATTAACTCCTGAGTCCAGAAGGAATTATCTGCACGAAACTGGAGGATTTCACTGTGCCTCCTGTTTCTGCAAAGCCTGCACCTGGTGGCTGTGTGCTTTGCCAGCTGATGTGGTAGGCCATTACGGGGAGATAGGGCTGTTGGCTATTACACTAGTCGGTGCGTCTCTTTTGTGTATTGCTTATTGCTCCCCGTGATTAGCCCTCATTAAAATTCTATGCTGCACGTGAAGGCTTCTGCAGCAGAGTTCATAGGAAGCTTCCATATCTCCTGCCTATGGTGAAGTGTTCAGGCCATGATTCAGCCCTGGGAGCTGCAGATGATGATGTGTTTTGGAGACAGGTGAGCCTGCCCAGTGTGGATGCTGTGCCCAGTGCTGCATCTGTGGTGTGTGTTCTCCAGCGAACACCAATGGAGGTCCCCTTGATCTTTGGAGCCCCAATTCCCTGTGGAGGGATCAGGTTCCCCAGAGCCATCCATGTGCATGTCCAGGGCTGTGTGGAGTTGGGGAGAACAGCTGGGGGTCAGACTGCATGTTCATTAGTGCCTCGAGACAGCTGGCCAACAGGTGCTGGATTCTTATCATTAACAGAGGTTGGTGTGGTGCAGGGTGGAGCTGGAGCTGGTGTGTCCAGTGTGTGGCACCGCAGGTGACAGTTGCTGCTGTGTGCACCATGGAGAGGGTGTAGGGACATATAGCTAAGGGTTAAAGAAGCCCAAAGGCAAAAAGTTACAGTACATTCCACATTACTGTGACACAGGTGTGTGAGCACAGACCTGTGACTCCCTCTCTACCCAACCCCTGCCATAGCTCCCTGGTGCCTGCAGAATGGGCATGAATCCCCCCAGCTCTCCCAGCCTGGTCCTCAGTAGTGTTCCAGGCTTGCTCTATCTGGAGCTTGGGTGGGCTTAGTGGGCAAGAGAACCATACAATTCCTCAATTTTCCAAGATGGAGCTACCAGGATTGGGCTGAGCCCAGTTAAATGTGTTTCTGGGGGTTATACAGCATCATGGCAGGACGGAGAGGGGCTCTTGATGGCAAGCCCAAGCTGACATACTTCTTCTTTCCTGCCCATCCCCTCCAAACTTTCTACAACCTGAGGATCCAGGGGAGGAAAGGAAGACCCTTCATGCCTTCTCAAAGAGAAGGAGGGATCTGAAGCCACAATTGGTCTGGCCTGGGCACTCACAGGCAGAGGACAAAGGGTCCTCTCACTCAGTCAGACCCTGTGGCTGGAGAACTCCCACAGCCTGGCCCAGGACAACAAGGTCTGAGCTCTCCTGACTTGGAGCCTAACATGAGAGGGCCCCACACCCTGCTCCATGGTCTCCCGGACTTGCCTGAACACCGAGCTGTGCAGTGGATGCCTTTCAGAGGTCTCACCTAAGAACCCAGCAGTTACCTGTTTATTATAAAGCATGGACAGCAGGAGCTACATAAAATACCTCAGCTCAGCGGCCTCCACACAACTGTGGACAGAGGCTAGCCTCGGCCCTGAGCAGTCTGGGGTTTCCAGTGAGTGCTCTATTAAAGGAACGGCAGCATCAGAGTACTTTAAGATTATTAATTTTATTATTTGGTTCTCAAATCTGGCTTTCCCTCAGGGTAAGAGTGAGTTTTTTGGCTTAAGTCTATTGGAAATGGTTGGCACAAATTCAGACTGATGCTTGGGGAGGGGGGTGCTGTTGGTTGCCACAGCAACTGAAGAGCCATTTTTAATTCCACTCTGTGAACCATGGATGCCATATATACAGAGAGGCTGGCGGTCATGGGTCCCAAACCCTTCGGAGCCAGGCTGCATGTCCCAGAAGCCACCATTTTCAATCTCTGTGGCTTCTGATTCAGACTCTCAGTCTCCAAGAAATGGCTGGAAAGCAAGCAGCTGCAGAGACTCTGCAGTGTTCAGGAAAGAGGCCTGTCTGGCAGGGACAGCAGTCACATCTGAGGCCATCCTTATTCCAGGGATGTAGTGTTTCTCGCAAGCACTACACTGTATCCTCAGTAGCCTCAGCCCCTCCAGGAAAGAGAACGTGACTCAGTCAGTGTCCTCAGTCCCCTCAAAGATTTGTCAGATCCTCTATTGCCTTCATCTTGCATGTAGCACTCTCTTAAGGCCAGTTTTGTGCCTGTCTGTGTCCTGTTCTCCCATTAACAGTCTGCAGACTCTGAACGCCATGAGATGCAGAGGGAAGCATGGCCTCCCATGGTCCCAGACCCTGGGCCCTTAGCTGCTGCAGGCAGCCTGGCCTGCCCCTTCCAAGCACTGTAAAGGCTTACCCCTAACTGGGGTTTGTCCCTAAGAAGGCAGTGCCCACAGTGTCAAACCCTGCCGGAGACTCAATAGGCCCTTGGCAGGACGGGTGGGGAGCAACATCTAATGGGTCACTCTGCGTCTTTCTGTCAAGGAAGACTGTCCCTCCAAGGGATCTTACATCAGAGTCGAAGATTCAAAGGCTACTGGGAAGGCCATGGATTTGGTGAAGAGGCAGATGGAGTTACCTATACTTCAGTGAGACTGTCTGGTTTATCCCTATCAGGACATCCAGCAAACTGAACTTTCTGGAAACAGATACTGAAGGCAATGAGGGACCTGTGAGCCATCCATCTGCTGGAGAAACCTATAAACTGAGGGAAAGTGCATCTTTGATGCTGATTAAACTGCAAATACAAGAGCCATAGTTTCAGAAGTGAGCTGTCAAAGCTGTTGGGTTGAGGCTCATAAATGTTTGTTTTGAAATCATCAGTCTTTGATGCATTAGGGTTTCTAACAGGAAGTAGTATGAGTGGTGCCTGTGCTTCTACCTCCACAGCAAGTCAGGCTGGGTCCTGCCTCAACCAGGTCTTCTGCAGCAGGGATGGGGACATGGGTCCCAGAGCCAACATAACCAAGCCTGATCACATACAGCCTATGAGCAGAATATTCTTACAGTTTTAAATTGTTGAGAAAATTCAGCAGAATGATGTTTCATGGCACATGAGAGCTATGTGAAATTCAGTTCTCAGTGCCCATAGATTACTCTTCATCAGTACCCGGCCATGCCTACTTGCTGATCAGTCACCTACACTGCAATGTGCCACACTGCCCAAAACAGCAGCAGTCTGGTTTTTACAGAGAAGGGGCCTGGTAGATTGTGAGTTCCATGTGTCCACTGGGGATGATGCCCTCCATTATACAACCAAACACAAATCGAGGTATAGCTGAGAGGGTGTTTTATAAACCTTGTTAACATCAGCGATCAGTTGACTGTTTGTATCATAGGTAAAGGAGATCATTCTGGATGACTGTGTGGTTGACTTAAAGGCCAGAGCAGAGGCCTCTACGAGGAAGACAGAATTCTGTCATGGATGGCCGTGTCAACTCATGCCCAAGACTTCTGGCCCGTTGAACTCACATGAGCCACCTGCATGCAACAAGCCTCTTCCGCAATCTGACTAAATGTAGATGCAGATGTAGATACCTCCTCCTCTGTGTCTCTACAGGGACCAGGCCCAGGTCTGATTAAGCACGTCAGGAAATTTGTAGATAATATCTGCCTTGAGTAAAGACCTACATGTAAGGGTAGAAAATGGTGTTTCCTCACCTAGGAATTTTATCTTTTCCTCAATAAGAATCGTTGTTGGCCTATGTTTGAAATGATCTTAAGTTTTGGTTTACTTGGTTGCCATTGTCCTGGTCTTATCCCTTTCTTTTGCTCTCCTCTTTCAGTCAATTAAAAAACTGTGGGTGTTCTTAGCCACAAGTCTCTGTGATATCAAGTAGGTACATTTCTTTTTGACAAAAATTGGGAAGGTGAACAGTATGGTGGGACTGTGTCCCATGGCCAACGCTGAGGCCACAGGACAGAGGTCTCACCGAGGAACAGCATAAGGAAGGGCTCGGGGCTGGGAACTGTCACCTGGTAACCTTGGGACAGGGCAAGTGCAGACATCCAGGACTCTGCAAGGACACCACTCAGGCTTGGTGGCGAACACTGCCCCAGGCACCACCACGTCTAGGCACAAGACTATGACTTCCAGTAGTCATTGTGTTGAGAGAAAGAAGACCTCAGGCTCAAGGCTGACCTGAGGTCACAAAACAGCCACAGAAGTGACTGAGCTGCCCAAAATGGTGCATCTGAGCTACAGCACTAATGACCGTGCAGTTCAGAAGTGAGCAACAAATGGCAGGGTGGGTGAATGGCAAAGCACATGACTGCTGTGTGCCTCAGTTTCCCCATCCCACAGGAGTGCTTCTCTGTGTCAAGTGCAGAGCACGTCATGCCCCCAATACCACCCCAGAGAGTAAGTCTGGAGCAGATGCTCTCTTGGAGCGGCTCCGAGGATTGGGAAGTGAGCCAGCCAGAGAGGGTTGGGGCAGCTGTGAGTGGGCAGGGCTAAGTGGCCCAACTCCCAGATCCCATGAAGCCTGAGCCCCAGGCTTTGAATCAGGAGACTCCAGTTTCCGCTCGAACTCACTTACTCTGAGGTCATGGCCCATCACTGGCTTTGGTTCCTCTGGGAAATCTGTGGACAGCATTCAAGCTGTGCACAGAGCTGGGCACCGGAACCAGACAGGACAGCCAGGCAGCCAGGGCCTCCTCTAGGCATTCCTGGGGCCCTAAACCACACCATGATGGCCTGAGAGCTCTTTCGGGGAAGAGGGGTGGCCTGTGTTCATCTTTGCACCGCACACCTGGGTCACCTCCATGGAGGTGGAGCACAGATGTCAAACAGAGCCCTCCTCAGTCTGGAGCCCATCCTGGCCCTTCTCCCTTCCCATTTCTCTAGAGCCATTGCCCAAGAGCCACCAGGGTGCTCCTGGCTTCCTTCCACCCTCTGGGAGCCACCATGGGAAGTCAGAATACCTGACAGCCTCCATGACTTACAGAGAGCTAGAGGAGCCTAATCATCTGGGTCTCGCGTCCCTCTAATGAACTCATGGTTCATCACTATGTCCCCATAGAGGAGCACCAGAAGTACCCTGGGATGGAGGGCACCCAGCCATACCCTGATCAGAGGCAGCATGCCCAGGGACTGTGGAAGCCGGAGCTGCAATAGCCCTCTGATTCTGCCTTTGTGATTTTTATTGGCAACACCTCCCTCGCTAGGAGTTCCAGCTTCGGAACCCTCAAAATCCAGGAAGGCAGGGAACTGAGGACCCCCAGAGCAGACGCCAGCATCTGAACCCCCAGGGGAATGAAATGGCCCTGCTGGGCTGAAGGCCAGGGAAAGGGACAAGTGGAGGGCTCCCAATCATGTCAGCCAGACTTTGACCCGGGCACCACCCCAGGGGCATTAACCTTGTGAAAAATCCCTAACTAAGCCAGACCCACAACTCGGGCAAATGTGGCCTGGCAAAGCTGCCCCATGGCAGGTGGGACATGCTTGCATCCTTTCCACCATGCACCTTCCTCTGCAGCAACCTGTTCTCTCACCCAAGCTGCAGGGAGAGGGCATCCCGGGTCGGGGGTGCCCTCTGCCCAGCCAGGCCCCATCCACATGGCAGGACCAGCCCTGCTGACTCACGCAGAATGGATTCAGTAGACTTTACCTCAGTTTTGCCACATTTGAATTTGACAATATTTTAATACAAGGACTATGAAAATTGCTCCAAAACCAATTTTCTTTTTCACATTTCTGTTCTTGGGGCCCTCAACAGACAGGGATTATCTTTAAAAATGAAATAACATCATCCCGTCCTCCTTTCAGGGAAATGCTTTAATGTGAGTTGTCTGAATCAGTTGGAAGTGAGCGGCAAACCCTGGTCGGTTGTCTCTTTAAATCGGCTCTGCGGTGTGACGGGCGGCTGGCCGGGCTGGCTGGGAAGAACCATTCCTACCCTGCCGCAGGGAGCCCGGCCACCGCTGCCGCCATCCGCCATCCAAGCCTCCCCCAGTCCCCATGGTTACGGCTCCTGCTTCCCGGCCGGCTCCTCATCCCTGGCTGCCGCCACAGAAGACAGGCGAAGGCGGTTGGCATCCCCCAGCAGAATCCTGGAAGCAGCCTGCTGAGCTCGCATTGAGTACCTGCTCTCCCCAGCTCTGACTCACTCTCTCCCGGTGCAGAGCACCATCACTGCCGCTGTGCGCTGGCCACAGCCTGTCGCCGGGCTGCAGCCCTGCAATCTGTTGATAACTCTACTTTGGAGCTCCAGTCCAATGCCTCTTGTGATGCAAAGCTGTTCCCCCGTACAGGGAACCCACCACATCGCACCAGTGACAGGAAGCACAAGACTGGTACCTCTTCAGCTGTTTTTACCAAAATAGGTGAGAAGTTGGGCTGTCATCCTGGGGTCTGGGGATGGAGGGTCTTCAGGGCAGGAAGATGGTGGGATGAGCACGGGAAGCAAGGGTTGCGCTGCTGGTCGCATTGTCTTCTCTCCAGGGCTGTTTCTCAGGCAAACATGCCAGCCCAGAGGTGAGACAACTCCTGATACTGGGAAGCAGATTCTGAATAACTTTGGATGAAAGGAAGGGACAGAACCACAGCCCAAACCAAACAGCCTCCAGCACAGGCAAGAGCATCTGTGTGAAGATGCCAGCCCTTGAGTCGGGCACGATAAGCAGCGGAGGGTTCTGCCTGCCAGGTCAGGCTGTGTGCTGGGAGATTAAGTCAGGTTTATTTAATTCTCTTGATTTAAACTGACAGACATGTTTATTTGGCTTTGTGCAGCCTGAAACGATTGAGTTTAGTTCTTGTATTGGAATGGTGAGTACAGATTGATTTTTAAATAAAGAGAGGGAATGTTGCCCAAGAGGGCAGTGTCTGCTGCTGGCACTTCCCTCTGAAGTCCCCAAGGTTCACAAGCCCTAGCCTGTCACCTGGATCCCCCAAAAGCCCCAGACAGAAACTAAGCCAGCCACTCCAACAGGCTGGCTCAGGTTAGAAGAGCCAAGAAAGGGGAAAACTTTGCAAGGTGCTGACTGTTCCCTGCCCTGCTGACACCCAAGTGCTGACCTGTCACAGGCATGGGAGGCCTCGAGCTGCAGACAAGAGGACCGCCCTCTTCCTGTGCCTCTAACCAAATGGTGTCTTTCCAGACGAGTGCAGCCTGCGGACCCTCGCCTGCCCATCAGTGTCACCCTGAGGAGGCACACTGCCCTGGAGCTTGACCCATAGCTGTTGTTTGGGACTTTGACCTTCTGGATGGCCATGGAGCCTGGTGGGGAGAAGGGTGCAACATAATCGTCTCTGCCAGCGACACGGCCCCCACCAGTGCTCTCACCTCAGTACTCTGCAGGGCTCATGGTGAGTACCCCCCAGCTCAGTGAGGCCCTGCCAGACAGGCAGCCAAGCCAAGGGCTGTCATCCCCACTGGAGAAGGCCAAGGCCAGAAAGTAAGTTGTGATTAGTCAGTTAACAGCAGTCCAGCACATACTCAGTCCTGGGGTACAGACGCTCCATGGGGAGGGTCAGGAGACTGCAAGATCTGGCAGTGCTTGGGTCTTGGGCTGCTCTCCGGGTTCCTTTTGCTTGCCAGCTCACCCAACGCTGCTCATGCTAATTAGCTGCAGCCATACGGTAATGTCAAATCATTCAATCAAGAGAGTGGGGTCCCTCCCCCAGGGCTTGCCTGCATGCTCCTCGTCCAGCCCCGAACTGGGATTCCTCCTATTTTGTGCCCCTTGGCCAGGTCACAGGGCCTTTCCCACTGCCCCTGCCCAGCAGAAAGTCAGTGGGCTGAGATCGGGGGGATAAAGGCTACAGTGTGGTCAGCTGGCTGGATCAGCTTCTGGGACCCAGTTGGGGCTCATTCCAAAGGCTCCTGCAAGGTTTTATTGTGGTTGACACCAGTCTGGACTCTGGGAAGGTTGACAGGCGAGTAAATAATGCATTGTGTGTATTTGTAAGGGACAGCTGACAGGGGCACGTGCAGAGAATGCCGATGGCCTGTTAGGACAGCGCCTTCGCGGCCCAGACGCCGCATGAGCACCTCAGTGCAGACCAGAGTGTCTGCCTCATGAGGAGCGTTCTGTCTGAGTCACTATTGCATTTTCTTCTTGTTGGATTCAAAATGCCCAAATGAGAGAGCTGCTTTCTGCCAAATCCAGCATCATCTTATACTGCTGCTCCGAGCTGAGGCCGAAGGCCATTAGCCGCATCCCTCTCAGACATCTGACAAGGTTACATGGACAAGGCCCAGGCAGCTCTTTGAGGGCAGCAGGCTGGGCCCTCGGGTGCCTTGACTTTTCCCCTTGGGTACCACACCCAACATGGCCACCAGCCTTCTGCTGGCATTATCTGTGGCTTTCCGTCTTCAAATTTAGGACGTTTTCAAAATGGAAATCTGCCCTTGCAGGTGACAGGCAAACTGCAAGGTGCTTCAAGAGGCAAGAGTGGCTGTAACAGCACCTCATGAGACCTTCAGGGGGTGGGAGGATCCAGCCTTCTGGCTCAGCTCCACCTGTCTCCACCCTAAGAGAACCTTGAGCATCTCCTGCACATATCCCCATCCAGGATGCCCACCACCCTCCCTCTCCCTGTCAGTCAGTCCACTCAGGGGACCCACCTCAGTTCCTAACGGTCCAGTGGAAATCTCTTTTCCACACTAGGGCCATGCCTGTCCCTGCAGGTCCATGCTGCCCATCAAGGCAGAAGCCCCCACACTGTGTAGATGGCCCAGTCAGCTGAGCCCGAAGAGTGTGGAATTTCAGCAATCTGTTGGGTTATTATTCTTAAAATATAACATTTACACCTGTGAGAATTTCTGAAAGGCACAGACAGTGTGTGGGGTTGCATGACTCTGGGGCACCTACACTCTGCATGTCTTGAGGCTGTGGTGTAGGTTCTTGGACAGGCTCACCTGACCTCAGGGACAAGGAAGGGCAGAGTGGTCCTGGCCCTGCCCAGCCTCAGCTAATGTGTCATGGCCACCAACAGAGTGCCCACTGGAGCTTCCTCACACTTGTCTGGAAGTAAGCAGCCTACTCAGGTCCCCATTTTAAGTTATAGCTCATGTTCTACTGAACCACACACCTAGGCTGCAACAGTGTTGGATTCTGAGCCTCTTTCCCGCAGGCGTGTGGCTGTGCCATGTTCCACTCCCTGGGCATGCTCCTTCCGCTGCGTGTGCTCCTTATCTGGCACTCTTGTCTGTGACAGTGAGTCACTCCTCTCCAAGGGAGCCATGTCCTACAGGACACACACCCAGTATGTGAGGCCAAGGGCACCTCCACCCCTGAGTGATGCATCTGCACCGCAGTTGATAATAAACAAAGCAGGCATAGTCTAGCTTGTTTCTGCAATAGGTGCTGTTATTGTTTAAATCCAGCAGACACTGAGATACATATGATTTTGCACTCTGTCATCTGTAATCCACATATTTAGCTCCAAGAAAGTATGTTCTTAAAGGGAACAAAACAACATCTGTGAATTACAGTAAAAATTGTTTTCAGATTTTTATATTTTCTTTCTTTCCACTTCCTTGAGAGTTTCCAAGTCTACTGAACTGAAGAAGGCACCTTTTACATACACAGGTCTGGTCTTCCAGAAATGCTGTTCTTGGTGTTAAGAATTAAATAGGATTGATAGTATGATGGGTGTGGCATGGTGTGGTGTGGAATGGGATGGTGCAGGATGGCCTATAGGCTAGTGTGGGCGGATGGTGTAGGATGGTGTGATGTGAGGTGATATCAAGTGGGATGGTGTGTTGTATACGTATGATATAAGATAGTGTGGCACGAGATGGCATTGCGTGGGATGGAATGGTGTAGAATGGTGTGGTGCAATATGGTATGGTATAAAATGATATAAGGTAATGTGGTATGGGATGGTACAGCATGGGGTGGGATGGGTGCTGTAGTGTGGAATGGTGTGGCATAGCGTGATGCATGTAGGATAACATATGTAGAAAGATGTAGTATAAATTGGTGTGGTATAGAGTGGTGTGGCCTAGGAGAGTGTGGAATGGGATAGTAGAGTTTGGCATGGTGTAGGATGAGGTAGTGTATGTAGGAAGATATGTGTAGAATGGTGTATATGGGATGACATACATAGCATGGTGTATGGTGTGGTATAGGATGGTATACGTAGGATGGAATATATAGGATGGCACGGTGCAGTGTAGTGTGGTGCAGTGTAGTGTAATGTATTGTATGTAAGATGGTGCATGTAGGATGGCGTGGTAGCCTCCTAGTACCACCTGTTCCTGGTAGTTGTAGAATTTTAGTCAGGCTAATTAGATGTGCCTCTCCCACCCTTCAGTGTTTGTGCCAGTGCTGGGGCAACATGTCTGGGTTTTAGTGCTGGGGCAACATGTCTGTGTGTTACCTGCCAGCAGCAGGGCTTGGAAGCCCAGAAAACTTGCTGGGTCCCTGCTTGCTCCGGATTCACAGCTGACCTCACTGACAGTGGAATGGTCTTTGCCACATTGTTCAGGGGACCCAAGGCCAGGAGAGTCAGAGGCCAGGCCTGGTCCAGCTGCTTAGGGGAGAACATCATAATACCTGGTGCATTTAGACGATTCTTGTGGCTATTATTTCCTTTTCCACACATAAATGCCCCATATTTTAAAAAACGGAGGGGATGGGATTAAGACCCTGCAGGGATCAGGCAAATAGATGGAAGGTGGAGACCACTGACCCTGGAATTATAGCTCCATGGACTGCAGACAAGCCACAGGGAAAGGTGAATCAGGAAGCCTAGGAGGACAGGAGACACAGCTGTCCACTTGTGTGAGGTCGGTTCTGGAAGGACCAGAATTGGGACCTGGACAAAAAAAAAAAAAAAAAAAAAGAGGGTGAGACAGTCACAGATCTGCATTGTTAGAAAATGTGCAGCCCTCATACACTGGTTTATGGTCCTTAACAAAGGCCCACAAAAGATCGCATGTCATGATTACAAATATTTTAGAACTGTTAACCAATTTTCAGTCTGTTGCTTTTAATTCAGTCTAATATCTAAATTACTAAAAACTTCTAAAATTTACCTTTAATCTCACAGATGGAATTTGTCATCCCACCTAACATTTCCCCCTAAATTATGAAATTTAAACAATACCAGTCTTGAAGAAAAGTCTCTCTGATATTTTAACACATTTTTCTCCAACTTTTGTTATAATTTCCCTAGCCTATGTACCCCTCCAAAAATAGAACCATAACAAACTATATTTATGTAATGTTCAATTAGAGTAATTTTTTTTCAAATGAATAAATTACTTATCTTTTCCCCTTCCCCCAAAACACTTTCATGAAAGGTTGATAGATCAATAAAATGCAATTTTCATTAAAAAGGCAGACAAGGGAGTGCATAAAGCTCTAACTAAATCAACCTGAGTTGGCACAGAACCAGAAAGAAGAACCAGGGAAAACCCAGTTACTGCCTCAGCCAGAGCCTGCAGGGCTGGCCCACGGGCACCTCAGTGTGCAGGAAGGGCTGCGACTTTGGACAGTGGCATTTGAAGAGGTTACTTTCCCACATCTCACTGTTACAAGAGGGCAGCATTTTTATCAAAGAAATGATGCATCACTTGACTGACCTCTTTCTTCCTATCGCTCCTCCTTTATTTTTGTCCTCCTTAACACCTGACTCAGTCAATTTGCACAATGCACCAAAAAGGGTACATTCAACCAAAATAAGAGAAGAATGTAAAAGGAAGCCATAATTCAAGAAAGGGAGAAAATACAAATTGCTGCATCGTCAGGGCCAGTGTGCTTGTGGGACTATTAGCTATAAGGCCAGCCCAGGAAAAGGGGGACACCCATGTTTCCCAGGAGAGCAGAGGCATCTCTGAAGTGCACAGAAAGGAGAAGCATCCCAGCCTCTGGCCTTTGTCCTGCCCCGAGGGGGCTCTGGGCTGTTTCCCAGTGTTTTGACCTGAGAGCCATGCTCATTCACTGTTGCTGCGCCAAAGAGTGCTGTGGTTTCACAGCCTCAGAGGAACTTAACTGTCAGGCGGATTCTGTCTAACTACACGCTGAATCGTCATCATAATTTTGCCTGAGGAACAGTTGCACGGTAGACTCTTCCGGGAGGAACTTGCCCATGTGTGAACTTTAAAATATAAAATATATCTCTATTTTGCATTACCTACTTTGAATTTTAAATGTCACCTCTAAAAATGTAGAAAGTCACTGCTGATAATTGTAATTTGGAGAAACAAAAAATAAGAAACCAAATCAAGTCCCTGTTTCTTATAAAGTTCATCGCTGACCCCCAGGTCATCTTGTCCATAGTCACAGAAACCTGTCCTCACACAGGTGATGGGGATGCCCCCCTCCCTGGCCTCCCAGACTTACAGAATTGCTCACCTCAAAACGGGGCCTTCAGACAAGAATCAAGTCACCTACCCCAAGGTGGTACAGCCTTCAAGTCCAGCCTCCTGCATAACCTGGCTGGGTGGCATTTCTAACGTCTCTGCCTCCTACACTTGCTCTCTGAGAGGTTTTGCATGTTGCAGAGATCTGCCTGTTGCATGAAGCACTGTTCTGATTTCTCACTGGGCTTTGAGGAAGGGGTTTTGTTATGTGACTTAAAACCCACAGATAAGATGTGTCCAGATGCAAGCTCTCCTAAAGTGGGTCCGGGTGAGAGATATGAAAGGGCACAGTTCTCAGACACACTTCTTTGGGATGCACAAGCTGAGCCCTCCAGCCACCATGACCATCCTGTCCCCCAGGTCCCTCCCTAGCAGAACAGAAGTCTGAAACCAGCCAGAAGGCCAACCCACCAGGTATTCTCACCACAGTAACAGCCACCCCAAGGCAGCCTGTGGAGGACTTGTGAGCCCCAAGCTCTTCATGGATGGTACAATCATGGTTAGTTCCAGGTGGCCACTGAGGAAATGTCCTGGTAGCATCAGGCAAGAACTGAATACAGGGAGCAGACCACACTGGAAAGCCCTCTCACGTATATCTGGAAGTGAAGTTACAGCAGTGGCCACAGTGGGTCAGTGTCGTGGGTAGGAAGCCACTGACTCCCATGAAAAGACCCCTGTGTACAAGAATGTGGGGAGACCAGTTATGCCAGTTGAATCTCAAGTTCTTAAAGCATCTCTGGGCTTTCCTACCTCTCAGAAGCACAGAGCTCGACAGGTAACTTGATGTAAGGATTGCACCAAGAAACATGCTTTCCCATGAATTCTGGAGTTATTTCCATTTGGCAGGAAGTGGCTGAACCACAACAAACACAGAACGATGGTCTTAGCACTCAGAAGGGCCACACAAGGGTCCCCCATCACCAGATGTCAAATATCCCAGAAGTTAGGCATCAAGGAAAGATTCGTGAGAGCTCCCCCAGCAGGTCAGGTGTCCTGGAGGAAGCGGACCCCTAGGTGGGGCTGCACGGGGCCCTGAGCCCACCCTGCTGCAAGAGGCATCTGATGCTTTGGGGCCTGGGGCACTCCTTTTACAAAGGAGCAGGGCAAAGGCAGGGCTCTCCAGCCAGTCTCACCTTCTCAAAAGGTCTCAGGGACAAATGTGCAGAGTGCACTGCAAAGCTGAGCTGAGTCACAAGCCCAGGTGCTTGGTGTTGAGGAAGAAAGGGCCAACTGCAGACACAGCCCTGGTGAAACCGTCCCACTTCTCCCGGCCCCACTGGTGCCTGTTGTTCCTCAGACAAAGGCTCCTCCTGGCAGGTGTTGGCTGCCCATACTCCTAGGGAGGTGCCCTGGGGTGAAGAGATGAAGGCCAAGATGGGACTTCCCTCCTAACCAGCCTTTGGGGATCCAGACCAAAGACCCCTCCCAGTGCCTTAGGCCAAGCACGGAGAGTTCACTGGTCGAGCAGGAGCAGGCTGAACCTCGGGATCTCCTTAAGAGGTTGCTGCAGACCGTGGCATCCCTGACAGCCTGTAGCTGGCATCTCCAATGTCATTATGAGCTCATGACCTGCTAATAAGATGGGCTAAAGGCACCATGAGTCCTGAAGCCCCATGTCATCCACAGTCATTTGTGCTCTGCCCAGGTCCATACCTGACCCTCAGACTTCTGTTCTGCACTGTCCATGGCCCAGAAGCTAAAGAACTGGGGATCAGCAAGCCCCAACTTCCCACCTGACCAGGACATCTCCCTAGGACTGTGAGACCAGAGATGTGGCGCTTTGCCAGAAACCCAAGGATGAAGGCTCTCTTTTGAACTTGGACCTTGAACCCTTTTCTTTGGCTGTGATGCACAATGGGGTTGGGGACATCAGAAACGAAAGCAAGGTCCTCAGTCCCATGTACTTTTTTATAACAACTTCTCTTTCTCCATCGGCTTGAGTCAACAGCACTCAGATCTGCTAAAATGTGATACAGAATTCCCCTGGGAGACATTTAAAAGCAGAATGTCAAGGGGTGTGAGGTTCAGAAGTGGGTTGGGGAAATTTGACATATCACTGCCTTTCTGGAGGCCCCATCCAGACACCCAGGCAGGCATGCTGCCAGCAGACAAGTACATATCGGAACCAGTGCTGTGCCTTGCCCTCTGCCAGCAGCATTTGACAGAAAGGGGGCTGGAGGCAGGCGTCTGGCACTGTAGAAATGCTGCCTCACTCTGGAAGCTGCTCTCACAGTCACATAAAGACACTTTTGGCTGAGCAGTCCTAGAGGAAGAGAAGACCAACCCATGTGGGTGAGTGGGATCTGCAGACCCCCTCTGTGAGCATCCACTGAGCAGGGTCTTTCTCAGCCACTAACCTGACCCCTCCTGAGTGACCTGACAAAGCAAAGCTGAAATCAGAAAATGCCTTGAGCCTCTTGGAAGGGGAGGCTGAATCTGAAGGTGAGAACTCAGGTGACCAGCTGTGTGTATAGATTCTTGACTACACAGTCACCCCCTGTCTCCTCTGCTTCCTTTCTAGGATTTGAAGACTGTCCTCTCCCTGCCCCAGTACCCAGGGGAGTTCCTGCACCCTGTGGTGTATGCGTGCACTGCAGTCATGCTGCTGTGCCTCCTGGCCTCCGTTATCACCTACATTGTGCACCAGAGGTAAGGCTGCCACAGGGAGTGGTGTCCCCATGCTACCAGAGAAACCATGCTTTTATCCTCAAGTGCAAACCCCTGAAGCAAGACTTCACTTCCTTCCACACAGCAAGATGTCCCTGGAAGGTACTCCATATACCATGTACCCGCTCAAGCCCATCCACAGCCAGGGCGCCTGTCATGGCAGCCAGCCAGGGAGAAAGCCCAACCTTTCCATTTTGGACCCCATCGTGTCTTCTCAACAGCACCCTCCATGTTCTTGTCAAATTAGGTGAAATAAGTCCTTCCTGAAACCAGTGCATGTTGATTCAGGCACACTGAGAGTCCTCCCCAGAGGCCTGCGAAACCCTTGATATGCTTTTGCATTGTGCCTTTTTATCCAGGAAGGGGAGTATAGTCGGATTTATACTTCTAAGCTTGTGTTTTGGCCACCTTGTCTGGGAGGAGGAGTGGGGGTAACCTCGCTTGAAGATGCCCTGGAAAGTGTGAGGTCCCAACTGCAGCCACAGTCCAACTCATAATCAAAGTCATGGGTATTACCTAGGCCTTGGCCACAAGCATGGCCATGGGAAGAAGCTTGAGTGCATCCAAGACTGTGGTCACGGTAAGGAGCTGAGGCTCACCTGAGGCCATGGTCACAGGAAGGGGTGAGCAGGTCCAAGGCCACAGTCATGCGACAGACTAGGGCAGGTGTAAAGATGTTATCTTAGCCTGTTTGGGCTGCTATAACAAATTACCACATACTGGGAGGCTGATAAGCAATTGTTTAGGATAGAAATTGAGTTCTTACAGTTCTGGAGCCTGAAAGTCCAGAAACAAGACACCATCAAATTTAGTGTCTGGTAAGGGCCTATTTCCTGGCTCATAGATAGCACCTTTCCCTGTGACCTCACATGGTGAAGTGGACAGGGCAGGTCTCTGTAGTTTCTTTTATAAGGGAACTAATCCCAGTTAATGAGGGCTCTGCTCAAATGCCTAACTTCCTAACACCATCACGTTGGTGATTAAGTTTCAACATATGAATTTGGGAGTAATACATACACTTAGGCCATAGTACGTGTGATTATGGGAAGAAGGCTGGACGGTTCAAGGTCACGATAAAGTGAAAGTTAAAAGTTTAGCAATATCAGTCCTGGCCATAGCCAGCTGGGCAGAACCTTAGACATGTTTGTGACCATGGAGATGTTCCCGGCCATAGACAATGTCCCAGTGCAAGGCACAGGTAACCGTGACACCTGGAGTCATGCTTACAGTCACACAGGCATCACCCTCTTTCTGAGAAGCAGACATCTACCCAAAGAAGAAAGAACTTCTGGAAGTCAGGGGCATGAATTCTGTCTTGGAGACTGTGGATAAGCCATAGTCTTGGGGCCTTAACACCTTCGTCTGTCAAATGACCAGCCCGGTCAAGATCCTGCAAAAGCCTTTCCAGGTATAATAGCCTCTAAGGTGATCTAACACACAGTTGTCTGATGACAACCTACTAAGTTGCATGCAGCACAGTTATCTCTCTGTCCCATGATCTGGTCCTTTGAAAATGTTGCTTCCAGCCCCACTAAGGGCTTACTATTCTCACTGTGGACAGAGCGTTGCGTTTGGACAAGAGCACTTGGTTCCAGGACGTGCTGGTTCCTAACGTGAAACCTCCATTTCCTGCAGTGCCATCCGGATCAGCAGGAAAGGCCGGCACACGCTCCTGAACTTCTGCTTCCATGCGGCTCTGACCTTCACTGTGTTCGCAGGTGGCATCAACCGCACCAAATACCCAATCCTGTGCCAGGCGGTGAGTGCTATCCGTGTCTGGTTGTGCCACAAAAGTGAAAGTGTGTTTATCAACATTCTTACCACAGGGGAAATGTGTGCTAATTGTCTTGCATATGAGCTAATTCTTTAGTGTTTGCTCAGCTGTTGTTCGTGAGGGGAACAGTTAGGCGTGTATCTAGCAGGTCCCTTTCACAGTTTCACCCCATCTGAAGCCAATTTTGCTCGCCATTTGATCCTATAAAATAATTTATTTTCAACTGGACCATCTTATTTTGAGACCTATGCAATATGCAGCTCTAGTGATAGTGAACCTTTTAGAGCTTTCAGTGATACGAAAGCCAGCTGTAGCACACGTGCCGCACGCTCACCACTACTGAGCTAGGCATTTACTCTTCAGCAAAGAGTGACCTTCCTGAGAGTCGGACGCAGCTGCCTTTCCAGAGAAAACGGCAGGACAGGATCAGGAGGCGCCAAGTGAGGCCTCCTAGGTGCCAACCTTGCCTTGCCATCAGGAAGAGGGGCTGTAGTATTTGCAGGTCACCAGGTTGTCCTCGGTGGGTAGCACCCTTGACAGCTCTGTCCTCTCTCAGGAGCAGAACCCGAAGGATCTCAGTTGAAAAGCACAGGGAAAGTCGCCAAATGAATCCTCATTACATCTGTGATCTGGATTTGGTTTAAAACAAGGAAATATAAACTGCCATGTGGCAGAACCCATGGTAGGAACCCTCCCATCAAAACCAAGCATAGTCCTACTCCCATTGGGCTGTGGTTCTGGGCCCAGGAAGAGAGCCCAGTTACAGCTCCAGGGTAGCACCTGTATCCACACCCAGCCCCCAGACCTGTTCTGCGCCCACATGTGAGACCACCCCCAGGGACGCAGAACAACTTACCAACAGCTCCTGCAGTTTCTGTCACTTCATGAGCCAATGTCTGATGGGGCTCATGGCATCCTCAGGCATCATCCTGCTTCTTTGCCCCCTTTGTTATTGTGTATTCAACCAAAATCTATTGACAGCCACAGATGCAGCCTTCACCCAACTACCTTGGGCCTATGTGACCCTGTATTGATGCCACTGGCCATCAGCCATCTCCTGACCTCTCCATCTGCACAGATGGCCACAGACGAGGGCAAATCTGTCTTCATGCCTCTCATGAGCTGGAAACAACCACATGGAGCACGTGGAAGTCCCATTTATGCCTGCTGTAAACGCCTGCCTGGGAGCCATCTGAAAAAGCAATCAAGTGGGTCGTTATCTTTATGACTGCACTTTGCAACCAAGAGCTCCACCACCAAGACCTGCCAGCCACAGAGCCCACTGGAATCACTTCAGGGTTTCAGAGAAACCCTTCCAGGGCCCTGCAGAAAACTTGTGACTATGCCCATGCTCTAGCCAGCCTAGGCAAGGCTCCTGGAGGCCAAGTGCCCCATGGAGTTCAAGGGCCATGTGAGCCCCAGCAGAGATGTTCAGTAGATGGGAGCAGGGCTGGGTCTGAAAGGACCTGCAGAGTTGAGAGCTCATGCAAAGGCAGAAATGTTCAATTCATTGTGACAACCCTCCGGATCCCCGTCAGAGGGAATGGCCCTCTGCTTGGTGTCATAGCAAAGATCATAGCCCTCCAGATGCTGTCTTGATCTCCTAGTCACATTTCTAGAACATAACAGGCCTCATCCAGTCACTCACCCACTCACTTGGCAAACATACCAGCCTGGTGCCAGGGCTTGCTGTGGGTGCAGGGAACAGTCAGAAACGCACCCACCGGGCTTGCAGTACGGAGCCTCTGCTGGGGTGAGGGGAAGCAGACAAACATAGCAACAAGCTATCAGTGCACTGGGAGATGCTGAGCTGCTAACCAGAAGAGCCCGGTGGGAGAAGAGCCAGGCACAGGTCAACAGAGACAATGGGGCTGAGGACTACAGCTCTAAATGCACTCACCAAGCCCTTGTGGTAATAATCCCCACCACGCCCAGGGGTTTAACTCTCCTATGCCTATGGACACAAATGTGAGTGTCTATTACCACTGAGGGCTTGTGAGCCAGAGCCCAGGCTGGTTCTAGTCTGCAGCCTGGCAAGCAGGGAGGAAAGCTGGCCCACTTCACACAGCACAGCATCTACATCCATCAAATGCTGAGGGAGAGACACTCAAGGAGAAGCAGGTTAAAAGCCAGACTGTTGGAAGCTAGAACTGTCCTCCTCTCCATCAACGACCTGTGACCACCACACCCAGGCCCCTCCTCCTGTCCACTGTGGCCCAGTATCACAGCAGAACAACCAGGAAAAGTAGTCCAGAAATGGATGGCTGGAGAGAACAGACAGTTGTTATGGCAACAGAGAGATGACCGGGAGCCTCATTAAAGTACTAAGTGACATCATAAACAAAAACAGACGGCTGCTGATGGTCCTACATAATGAATGTGCGTCAGCGCTGGTCCTGGGTCCGGAAGTGAGGGAGGGCAGCCTGCTTGCCACCTCCTTTACCACAACAGAGTGCTGTCTGGAAGCCAGCATATCATCCCTGTGACCTTCCTGTGTGTCCAGCCTAAAGTGGGTGCTTGGGAGACGGAGTCCTGCCATTTACACCTTCTTATGATCTCCATGCACATGCCTAAGCAAGGCTTGGACCAGAGGAGGGGAAAGCCAGCCCTCCCAGCTCCCTTACTGTCCTCTTGTCACATTCTGCCCCCTCCTCAAGCCCCCGGGTCAATGTACCAAAGCTGAGGATCAGGCTCCTTCTTAGGACAGGTCTCTGATGCTTCTGTTTGTACATGATGGTGACAGCTATCCTGCAGATTCCTGAAAAGATAAAGGGACCTTCCTTCAAGTCAGAGCCAGGCAAACGTGGTCACCTTTGCTCTGTGCTTTCCAAAGCAGAGAGCTCTCACTGACAGGCTCCAGTGCCTCCCACTCTCAGCCAAGCTGGGGTGAGGACTGAGTGCTCAGATGCCCACACAACCCCCACATGTTGAGGGTCAGGAAGGCCAAGGAAAGACTGGACTTGCAGGACACATGAGCTCCACACAGAGAGCTCATTCGAAACCATAAACAGTTTTTTGATCTTTCCACCCTACAAAATCCTCAACAATTATTGCAGAGTTGGCTTATAAGTAAAAATTGAACTCTGGATTTGATAAATCATTATAATGGTGCAATGTTAACTTTATTCAGGGAATCTTTGTATTCCTTAAACATTTATGTCCCTTCCAATTATAGCAGTATTTTACTTGTCATTTTGAAATGTCAGGTTATTACCTCAACGGTAACCTCATTTTAAGGAATCAGATGGAGACGAAGGAGTGTGGAATGCATAATTAGCTAGTGCCTAAGTACTGTGGATGGGACTCAACTCTGGTGGCTGTTTCCATAGTAATGAGTCACTCTGACATGCACGTGTGGGTCATTCAAGTCTCATCCCTGTGGTGCTTTTTCCTATATGCAATGCCACAAGTAACAGCGCATTGGGAGAGCCCTGCCGTACAGCAGCACCCTCCTTCCACTTGGCGGACCCTGTAGGCAGAGTGTTCACAGGGAGAGGTGTGTGCATGTGCATACAGGCCCCACATGTGTGAATGACGTGTGCACCACTCAGAGACGGGTACGCAGGCCCACGGGTTCCCCATGGGCTCCACCCCTCCTGTTGCAGAAGGAGACCACAGCTCAGCAGTTCAAGAATCTTTGCCACACCTATAGAGTGTCCCCTCGTGATCCTGCTGGTCTCATTCCTTATGACTAAAGAGCTGTAGACAAGCTGCTGGGGCTCCGGAAAGGCTGGGCTATGCACTGCGAGTCAGCAACACTGAGGCAGATGGCTCGTAGAAGCGGGCTGGCTGACGACTCTCCCCTCCTAGGTGGGCATTGTGCTGCACTACTCCACACTCTCCACTATGCTTTGGATTGGAGTGACTGCCAGGAACATCTACAAGCAGGTGACAAAGAAGGCCCTGCCATGCCCAGGCACAGACCAGCCACCGTTCCCCAAGAAGCCCCTGCTCAGGTACCCAAGCCCACCCCTGGGCCCAAGGAAGCCCTGCTCTGGGCACAGACTTTACAGGTCTCGGCTAATTCTTTCTCTCTGTGCCTGAGGATGATCTGATCCTCATAGGCGGCCTGGGGGCTGAATGAGCCTGGGGGACTGGGGCAGCATGCAGAAGGGGAGGGTGCGTACAGAGACAGGGATTGGGGAGCAGTGTGCTGCGGATGGGGATGGGGACGGGGACAGCATGGAGGAGGGAAGGCAAGGTCTTGGGTGAGACCAGGTGGGGTGGAAGGAGAAGCTGGCATAAGGGTAGGGTCCTGCAATGGGGCTAACAGGCAGTGTGCTGGGGAACAGGCGAGGCGAAACAGGGGACAGACACAGCTGTGGCTGGAGCTCAGCTGCTCTGGGACATGTGTCCATGTGCTGGGCATGCTCTCCCCAGTTAGTGGCATGAGACCCTCTGTGCCCTCTGGACTAGTCATTCATGCTCAAGACTGGGTGGTTTTGACTTTGGTTTAACTTCCTGATCTCAGTGACTGTCAGATACCTGCTGTTTTGCTGGCAGTAAACCAGCATATATTCGGGCACTGATTTCAAGATGACTTTGGGCTCTAGTGAATTGGGAAAGGGGACTGACTCCAGCTGGGCATCTGCTGCTCCTTTCTCAGGGGACAGGTGGTGGTGCTGATCAGCATGGCCACAGGCCCTACTCCTGTGTTCTGAGGACGTTTGCTGCCATTCACGGTGCTGCCAGAGACCCAACATCCCTGTCCCTCCCCCTGGCCCTTCAAAGCTGGGGTGGCCACATGGTGCTGTGATCCCCACAGTGTCTCCTGGTCGCTGGCATGCCTTGCCCCTCCTAACTCTCAACCCCCACCCGTCATGGATGGCTGTAGACTGGGTGTAGACACCCTCCACAGGTGCACGCCCTCTCCAGATACAAACTCAGGAGTGGCCTGGCCACTGGGGACCAACAGCATACTTTCGCAAAGCGCCTGCTCCTCTTTGCTGCTCTCTGCCCTGGCTGGGACTGGTGGGGGAATATGCTGCCCCTTCCTGAAGAGACTAGGGAAGAAACAGTTGAAGACCTGGAGTCTTTCCTTTCAGTCTCCTAAGGGGCCCTCCATCCCCTGCCTCATAGCCTTTCCCACATCCATCTCAACCTAGTGTCCCACTCGGAGGCCACACTTTCCCTGGCCCCACAATGGGCATGCCTGGGTCTGCATCTCAGGCCTCAACCCCAAAAGTTTCATGTGGCCTGTACACATCAACATTAACAGAAATTAGTTTCTGAGTTCCAAGAACTTCTCAGCCCTCAGAAAATCCCCCAAATGCCCTGACAGGTACATGTCCTGCTCAGCCACTTTCTGGGCAGAACACCAACACCCTTCCTCCCGGATCCTTAGTCACAATAGGCAGGACAACCAGCTCCCAAGGGCAGAAGGTCAGGGCCATTGTGTATGAAGAAGCCCCTGTGTCCTGGCCCATGCTGCAAGTTTCCAACAAGAGATTACAAAAATAAAAGTCCCTGAGAGGCTTCTCTGGGAAACCAGGTGATGCTATGAAGGGCTTTTAATATTTTAATTTTGAGAAGCCCTCCCTTTCCTTGAGCCCCACAGCCAGGTCTGCATGTGCTTTCAGAACCCGCCTCTGCTGGGTTTGCTTTGGAGAGAGTCAGACCCATTCCCTGGAGGTTTCAAGGCAGTTACAGTCAAATAAAATTTTGCAGAAGTAAAGCCAATGAATACCGTACAAGCCTGAATCCCCTTTCTGCATGAGCATCAGGTGGGAAATTAAGTTGGGGGCCTCCTCTCTTCACAAGACAGCTTGGTGGGGAGAGAGTGCTGACATCCCCTCAGTCCCCACAGGTAGGTGAGGAACCTGCCCTTGAGTCAGGACTGGGCCAAGAAACTCAATGGAGTCTAACAGAGCAAGGCCTCAGTCTTTGGAAGTCCAAACCTTTCAACCGAGTGGGCCTCATTGCCAAAGTTAAAGTATTTTGCTCATTCCTCAACTCTGATGGAGGTTTCTGGTTTCCGTGACAACACAAACTAGAATCTCAGTGGTGATTTTGTGACTTTAGATAGGGATTCACCTGGTTTCATCTCTCTGTAGCCCCAAGATGCGCCCCTCATGTGCACGTGGGGCTTGTGGAAGCACCTCAGGGCCAGCCCCAGAGAATGGCCGTTAGCCATGTGGAGAAGAATCAGCGCACCTGGGTTTCCTCCTTGACAGCAGGAACCCATATCAGAGCAAGGCCCATAGCACAGGAGCATAAGCCACACAAGCCAGGGAACATGAAGGACAACAGCCAACACCCAGGCCTGGGTCATGTGTGGGTACGGATGAATAGACGGACAGACATAGGACATGGAGTTTATATCCCGGGGACAAGTCATCAGAGGCCCAAACTCCCACAGATAAAGAAGCAGGCCATGTACAGAACAAGTTCTCAAACTGAGCCCAGGATGGCCCATGCGGGCCTTAGGCGGTCCATCAGGGTCCTGCCATGGGGACCACACTGGTCTGCAGACCACACAAAGAAGTATTACTGTTTTCACAGGACTGACTCTTCTGGTCAACAAGCATGGGCCATCTTTTCATTTACTGAGCTCTTTAATTTCTTCCTACAATGCTTTGTAATTTGCAGCACACAAATCTTACACTCCTTGGCTAGGTTTTTCCTGGTTTTTTCCTTTGTAGTGTTATATAAATGGGATTTACTTTTCATTTCTGATTATCCATTGCTTATGTATAGAAATACAACTGATTTCTGTGTGTCGATCTTGCATCCCAAAGCTTTGCTGAGTTGCTTTATTAGATCCAATAGTTTTCTGTTTATTATTCAGTTTTTCCTGTATGTATATTGGTCATGTCATCTGTGCCTAAGGCTTTCATACCAATCTGGGTACTTATTTCTTCTTCCTGCCTAAATGCTTTGGCTAGAACCTCCAAATCAGTATTAATTTTCTCTCCTTTCCTTGAGCAATCTAGCAAAGCCTTGCCAATTTTGTTGATCTTTTTAAAAGAACCAACTTTGGTTTATCTGTTTTCTCTGTTTTTCTATTCTCTATTTTATCTCTGCTCTGATCCTTATGATTCCCCTTCCTCCACTAGCTTTGGATTTAGTTCTCTCTTTTCAGTTCCTTACAGTGTAAAAATTGGATTATTGATTTCAGAACTTTCTTTAATATAGACATTTATAACTGTAAATTTCCCTCTGAGCTGCATTTCTATATCCCAAAGTGTATTGTGCAGCTTTTTCATTTGTCTCAAGTATTCTTCTTTGGATTTCCTCCTTGGCTATTGGTTATTTAAGAGTGTGTAGTTTAATTTTCACAGATCATTAAGTGTTCAGGGAAAAAAAAAAACACTACCTCTAGAAATGCACTGAGACTTTACAGACAATTACCAGCTTTAGAGAACTACCAGCTTGATTACAGTGGTGTGTTGCTGCAACAGCTTGTCTCTGTGGAGAGATCTTCACTACAGCCATGAGGCACGTGTCTTGTTACTTCCTTGGAAATCTCTGCATCTGCCGCTGGCTCTGTGGACAGGGAAGGAGCAGATAATCTGTGTGTCCTGCTTGTGGGCAGCTTCAGCCACACTCACCACTGTGACTTTCATGAGGTGTGAGGAGTTGAGCGAGTTCTGGGACTACACGGCTATGTGTCCAGCAGGGGCCACCACCTCCAAGAAGTGCTAAGGACTTGGGCCCCAGACCTCACCAAGCTGACTTAGGCCTTGCTGGAGTCTGTACCGTAGGCATGGTTGCAAGTTGAGTGTGATCTGATTCCTGACCCTTTGGTCCTGCCTTAGCCTCTGTGGGTTAGACACTACCTGGAACACAACACAAGTGCCACCTCAACTTGTAGGAGGGGTCAGGAGGGACAGTCTCCAGACTGGGAATCTCCAGAGGAGGAAGGCTTTCTCAGTGGGGTGAGGGCAACTTAGGGCAGAGAAGGGATGGGCCCTGATGAGGGAATATTGTGGGGGGGAGGGAGAATGAACCTTGGGAGACAAGAAGTTAGACCCTAAGAAGACAACTGCGAGTGACGGGCGGCTTGTGAGAGGCACTGCCCCAACTATCCTAGCACCCCAAGGACCCATTCTGATTCCAGGACACCTCACCTGGGCCCTCTGTGGTGGCCATTGTCACGTCTGACACCTTTAGCTCTTACCCACAGCCAGTTATACTGTGGCTATTCCAGGATCCACATCAGTCTAGACTTTCAGACACATAGATCCCACTGACACCTTCTCCCAGAACTCACCAGACACCTCAAGTGTGACCACAAGGAACTAGGACTATACTTCCCAGGACCACGGCAATGGCGTTTCTTTCCTGTCTGTGTCATCAGAGTCTGGCAGGCAACTACTGCTCGGCAAATGTTGCATTATGAATTGGTCAGCCATGGGGGCCAGCATATGTCTGTTAAATCAGCCTCTGGGGAATCACCTCAGTGTCTAGTCTTAGCTAGATGTTGTTGAACAACAATGCATAAATTCCGCCTTCTGAGGTGAAGGACCATCAAGACTAACTACCCTTGTGGCGTAGCCTTCCTGCACATGGTTCCTCTATGCAGCAGGTCAGGTGACTGGGCTGCAAGGGCAGAAGCCACAGTGGGCAGGATCTGGGAGGTCCAGGAAAGGGGTTCACAACTGTTGTTCTGAGGGGTGGGAACACAGAAGACCTGTTCCCCCACCTCCTGCAGCAAAACACAGCGAGAAGAGCACTATGTTTCCATGCAGGGGAGCCGGCTCAGGCCTTCCCAGGGTTCTTACTGGGACTGGCCACATAGGTGCCCTCTGCCTACTGGCTGGCCACAAGCTCAAATTCTACAGGCCCCCAAGCGAGCACAGGTGTTCAGCAGACACCACGCTGCTAGCATACGGAGCCTAGAGAGCTGAGTTGCCTCTGCTGGTAACATGCCAGAAGCCAAGTTCCCAGACCCCAGCCAAGAAACAGCCCTGGAATAGGACCCTCACAGAGCAACCCAGGCCCGAGGCCTCTGCCTCCTGCCCAAGGCTCGCATTCTTAAGGGAAGCTGTCGGATCTCTCCATTCCTAACTGTGTGGATGAGAAGAGAGAGGGGAGGTTGAGAGAAGGAGATTGGGTGAAAACACAGAAAGAAAGAACAAGTGAAGTACTGCGTCCCCCAAGCTGACCCTTCTTCACAAGGCAGGGGTGTGTGGCATACCTCCCTCTTCTGAAAGATTAAAATACTTAGGACTTCACACCAAAACTTCACAGTCCACACTTGTTATTTCCCTGAATTCTTGTAACCACAGTCGAACCACTTCTCTGTGTCTGTCTTCAGTTTAACTGCT